>JAJJWW010002280.1:0-13002 GCA_023531295.1 Papaver armeniacum
ATTACTAACATGGATTCAACACTAAATATATGCAAAATATGCACTTAACATATAGTCATTTAGGACACCTCGGACTATTGAACATTTAATGGCAGATCCATGGAGATGATTGAAGAGGTAACTTTGGTGGGGATATTAATTTCATAATCTTCACATTAATGTAGCTTTCCTTCTAAAACTTCTAATAATATACAAAAAGAGTTTTCCACAAATATCCAAGAAGTTCCCAGTTCAATCTTGGATTACAGTTAATAGGGTCCAAGTTTTGGTGTACTAGATTTTTTTTTTTTTTTGTAGGAATCATAATGCTCTTTCCACTTTAGATTCAATGTAAAGCTACACATCAACCGTATTCCTAAACACTCATTATACACTTATGAAATATTAATGTTTACACATTTTGACGGGGATGGGGAAAGATATTCGGGTTAGCTAAACTCAAAAAGAAAACACCGGCATAAATCTTCATCAGACTTGGACATAGTGTAAGTTCTTGGCATTTGGTAAATATGCTTTTAGTTGCTTGACTTCATGTTCCTAGGTTTATTACACTAATGGGACACTTTAATTTTCTCTCGGATTAAGATATTCCGATTTTAATGTTCTTATTTGGTTTAGCATGATTATGCTTACAACTTAAAGACATACTCTAAACTATGGAGCCCGACAAAAAGGATCATCGATGCTAAACTTGCAAAGGACTTTGATGAACTTCTAAAGTAGTGCAATATTAAACATATTTGGGTGAAATATAATTTGATTACATTATATTTTCAGGAGGGAAGTGGCTTCTTCAGAACATAATCTATTTTGAGAATCACAAAGTCTTAGGTTTGGACAAGTGGGTGATTAGATTAACGTTTCTTATTTAGTGGGTGATTAGGCTTGCCCAAAATGCAAGATCAGGCATGGATTATTGGATGAGAGAAGTGGATTCTTGGATGATAGAAATGGTGCTTAAGATGCAAATGGCAGGTCAAGGCAGTGATACCAAGGTAAAAATTAACATGTATTATTGGACTTTAACAAATGACGAGGTCCAGTGCAAAAAAAAAAAAAATCGCAGCAGCAGAGAAGTACAAAATTGAATAATGAACGACGACATAACTACCCGGTGTGGAGCACGGGTTACTTCCTAGTTATAGCAAGATAAGTGGCACTGATATTATCACAGTATAAGATGGGCGGCTGCTGCAAAGAAGAACCAAGATCATGAAGCAAATATTGAATCCATGTGAGATCAGCAAAGGTGGAAGATAATGCATGATATTCAGCTTCAGTGCTACTAGTAGAAACAGTAGGTTGTTTCTTAGAACCCCATGAAATAAGATTCTTACCTAAGAATATACAATGACCTGAAGTAGAACAAGAGGAATCAGGATCACCGCCCCAATCAACATCAGAGAAAGCCGTAAGTTGCATAGGGTTGTTACGCCAAAAAAAAATGCCATGACCATGACCAAGTGTGCCCTTAAGATATTGAAGAATCCTTTTAATGACCATAAATGAGATTGAGTTGGCGATGCATATATTGACTAACACGATTAAGCATAGGTAATGTTTGGACGTGTCATATTAAGATATTGTAAGACACCAACCAAACTACGATATAGAGTAATATCTGAAAATAATGCAGCATCATCAAATGAAAGTTTTGAACGTGGAGCAACCGGAGTAGAAACATGCTTTGAATCTGTAAGATCAACTCGTTCCAAAATATCCAATGTGTATCGATTTTGAGTTAAGACAAGATCATCTTTAGTTCTCATAGCCTCCAAACCAATAAAATAATGTAAGTCTCCCAAATCAGTCATAGAAAACTCAGTCTAAAGCTTAGGCAAAAGAGATTGAAGTCCTGTAACATCACTTCCAGTAAGAATAATATCATCAACGTAGAGTAATAAAACCGGTATACCTTTACTGGATTGTTTGATGAACATTGAGTGATCAGAATGAGAAGACTTGAACCCTATGGTAAGGAGGAATGCAGCAAATCGATTAAACCATGCACGTGCCTGTTTTAATCCTATAAAGCCTTGTGCGGTAAGCAAACATGATTGGGGTAACGAGGGTCTACAAAACCACGAGGTTGTTCCATATAAACTTCCCGATCAGAGAGCCATGCGAAATGCATTTTTAACGCCGAAGTTGTTTAATAGGCCACGAATGAGAAACTGCAAGACTGATATCTAAGCGTACAGTAACCGGTTTCACAACAGAACTAAACGTCTCATCATAATCGATACCATATTGCTGAGAATAACCTTTAGCAACCAAACGTGTTTTGCGTATATTTAGAGAACCATCATCTTTTTTCTTCACACGATAAAACCATTTTAGAACCAATAATATTCATACCCGGATCGACGAGGAACAAGAGGCCCTAGTTCGATTCTTGTGAAGAGAATTAAATTCTTCAAGCATAGAATCCACCATTCTTGAATTTATACGCAGCAGTAAAGCAAGTTGGCTCTGAAGGAAGTGATGCGGTAGCCGCAAAACACTTTAAGATAGGATATCGAGTAGATAAGCAACCTTTAAAAATCCTAGGTTGAATAGTATGGTCCTTGAGTGGTGTGACCATATGATATGTATTATTAGTCGACTGAGGAGGCTCATGTACAGTAGGCAAGTCTGCTGAAGATATAGAATGAGAAGAATCGAGAGATGGAGACTGGATGATGATACGGGAGGAGAAGCTATAGGTGATGACAAAGTAGGGGTGATAGAATCAGAAAAGGATAGACGTCTAGGAGATAATGGTAGTAAAGTAGAATATTGTGGAGAAGATATAGAAGAAGAGCGTGAGGTGGAAGTATGAGTGGTAAGAGGTAAAATTGGAGATATAGGTCGTAGTTGAGTTAGAGTGATATGTGCAACAGGTGTAGAATAAGCTGACTGATTATGGGAAGATTGCAGGTGCGTAGCTGAAATTGGGTTTGGCCAAGTTAAAAGAGTGGAAGTAGCTGGATTAGAGGAGAGAGAAGAAAGTGTAACACCTATATCGGTGAGGATACGGAAAAATGGATTCATCAAAATAACATGACGAGAGATGTATATCTCGGTTTCTCTTAACTTCCAGACATATATATCCTTTATGACGATCATTATAACAAAGAAATACACATGGTAAGGTTTTGGGTTGTAATTAATTATTTCGAAAGTGGTTTAAGAGAGGATAACAACGACAACCAAAGGCTTTGAGAAAAGCATAGTCAGGAGAGCGATTATGGACAACAAAATAAGGAGATTTGTTCGACAAAACTGGAGTAGGAAGTCGATTTATCAAATAGACAGCTGTAGCATAAAACTCAGCCCAAAAACTCTCAGGAAGACTACTTTGAAGCATTAAAGCACGACTAGTTTCAGTAATGTGACAAATCTTTCTTTCAGCAAGTCCATTTTGTTGAGGCGTGCTAGGACAAGAAGATTGACTAAGAATACCGTGTTCAAATAAAAAGGATTTTAATGGATCAACATATTCAGTACCACCATCAGTTTGTATTACTTGGATGGTTGTAGAGAACTGTTTTTCAGCCATGAATTTGAAGTTAAGAAAACAACGAAATAATTGTGTTTTATCATATAAGAAATAAACCCAAGAGAAGCGAGAGCATTCATCAACAAATAAAAGAAATAACGAAAACCACAATTAGAGAGAAAAGGTGGGGACCCATAAACTGAATGGATAACATCACCAATTTTATTTGAATAAATAGTTTAGATGAAATGGGAAGACGATGGTGTTTATGATAAGTGCATATTTCACATATATTTGGTGTCAATTCCATGCTAGTATTTGTTCGTTTTCTTGCAAATTATTGTATATTACGCTGGTTTTATTTGATGAATCATCAAAAGAAGTGAATTGGCACTAAATTCAGCAATAAAAAGCTAGCTACAAGTGGAGAAATGGAAAGACCAAATGAAACTCGTTCAAGGACGATAAGACGAAGGCAATGGCGAAAGAACGGAGTCATTCTGAGTTAGTATGAAGAAGTTATAAGTAAAACAAGAACTTAGAAGACTAAAAGGTTAAAATGGTCATTTACCAGAAAGGCTACTATTGGCACCCCGCTGTATGTTAAGGGGTAGTCGTTCTGTTAAAGGGCAGTCAAGTTCAAAGGAACTACTAACAGTTTGGTCTTTTGCAAAAGGGGAAGGCGGGGAATTTAAATGATATTAAGGCGGTATTTGAATTACTCAAGCCACCTTTTCTTCTTCCTTAAATATGAACATGAAGAACATGAGTTTTTCTTAATGGTGGTCCTCATGATGATCATGATTTCGATGGATTTCGAGAAGAAGTTATTTCGGGCTCTTATAGACATCATTGGATAATTGAAGGCGAAACAAAACATGGGTATTATCGTGATTTCGATAAATCGGTGGTATTCAATCTTGGTAGCGGAAGATCGATGATGCCAATACTGGTGATCAATGATGTTCTTCTTCTTGCTATCAATGGAAGCAAAGTTGATGGACGTTGTGAAGATAATGAAGATTAGATGATGGATGGTGGCGGAGAATAAAGGGTGTACATGAATTCATAAAGTGGAAGTATTTGTTGTTATTGATGATCGATAGCATGGAGAGGAGAAGTTGCGACGATGGAACAATGGGTTTCCTATTGTGCTCGACGGAAGTGATGAACGAAGAATTTGGAGTTCTTTGCCATTAACGTTGGCTGAGCTCGAGAATGGCTGCTGCAATTGATTGAATGAAGGAGAGAAACGTGAACGGGATGATGGATGGAGATTGTACGTGGGTTGGCTGTCAAGTGATGACGTCACTAGTGGGACCCCGGCTTCTCCTTTCACGCAAATCCGGAAGAAATAATTTGGCGATGCGTGGTAGGGCCGGTTTCGTGAGTTTGATGCGTCTTGAAAAGGTGATGATTGATGTGCAGATCACCAGAAAATTTGGACAAATCGACGGAGATTATGAAGACACATGCAATTCTTGAAGGATCGAACGGACTAGAATCCCTGTACACATTTATTGTTTGCTCTCCGTTACACCAAATCGGCACTTGGATAAACTCAACCGCCTTTGAATCTCTATCTTGTGCGAATTTTGTGGATTGGCTAGGGTTTGTGAAGGTTCCTGTGATCTTTTATTTTTAATTTCAATTTCTTTTTTTCTTCTTTATTTAATTCCTATTACTTTTTAGCTATGAGTAGCTAAACTTCTTTTTGATTAAGGATGATTTCAAAGTCCTGAACAATGAAGCTTTAATTTCTTAAACCAAGTTTATTTCAAGATTTATTTTATTGTTGATTATCTTTATTATTATTAATGTTTAAGAATATTGAGGGTTATTTAAAGTGATCAATTAAATTAGTCGATATTTCTTCTACTAGTTTAGGGTTGTGTGATCGTGTGGTGTCACATCATCTCTTTACACAAGTAGTAAATCGCAAGAGTGACAGGGATTACATTTAGCGATTGTGTATAAAGGTAACCTTAGTAGCGGGCGATCCATGCGTCGATGCTAGATCAACCTCGATTCACAAAGTGTAAAAACGTCTAATATACACCTTGAGGCTTATTCTTGGTGAGTTAGTTGGATACAACCGGTGATCGGGAGTGCTTCCGTATCCGGTGACAACATGAATCGAGGGATAGCGAGATCTTATTACTATTCTACGGTTGGTAACAATATAAATTCAACAATAGATAAACTTGTATTCAATTAAGTTTTAAATTGATGGCAATGAAGATTCCTAGTCATCTTTCTTCCTATTATTTATAACAAATCTTTTATATTTTCTATTGTCGATTACTTTGATTAAAATCTAAAAAAAACCCTTTCGGTTACTTTTCAACAACTAAAATCTCCCTGCTCTTCGTGGGAACGAACTCCTTGCCATGAAGAAGAGAAACTAGAATCAAAAGATAAACTAGAATCAGTTTAGCACCCACACAACTAGAGCAAACAGACTTAGAAGGAGAGAAACTAGAATCAAAAGATAAACTAGGCTTAAGAAACTGAAAATTATTATTATTTGGATGACCTAAACGCGTATGCCATATAGTTGGAGATGCTCGAATACCGATAGTGGTAGTAGAAAGAGTCGAGATGGAAGGCGATGAGGATGAACACTAGGAAGGATAGGGTACATTCCATCTTCATTCTTGCCCTTTACATAAGAGTTAGTTATAGCCGTTCTGAATGAAAAACCATCACGATCAAAAGAGAAAAACAGTCAAAATCTCTTGTAAGTTGACCCAGCCAGACACTAGATTTTTAGTGAGAGATGGAACATAAAATGTGTTTTTCAAAAATAGTTACGAGGAAGATGAGTTGAGAGTAACATCACCAATCCCTGTTATAGGTAACAGTTTACCATTCGCAACTAAAACTAAAACTTTATCATCGAGAGGAATCGATGTCATGTGCGCAGATGTAACAATATCGGCAACCATTGGTTCTCATATGGCATTGGTTGGATTTGCAACGAAAAAAACTGTGGTAGATCAAAGTTTGGAGCTTGGTAAGGCGATGACAAGCTGAGTTTTGTGTGACCTTTCACCACACCAGCGACAAACAATAATTGAATTTTGAGGTGGAGGACCAAGCAGATCCCATATCATGGTGACTACGACCATAAGAGTTGTCTTGATATCCATTAGTGTTGCTAGCAAGACCACCATTGTTCCATCCATTGTTAAAACCATTGTGATGCATGTTATTGTTCCAACCATTGTGATTCACATTGTTGTTCCAACCATTATTTCAATTAATGCAACCACGGAATTATTGTAACCACCTCGATAAGTATTTTGAAGTTTCCATGACCAAAACATCCTCGCGACCACGGCCCGAAGTGTTAGATGAGCCGCGACCACGACGAATTATTATTTTGAGGTGAATTGATGTTGACCACCATGACCAAGTAGAAGAACCAAAGAAAGAACAAAAGCTGGACTTTGAATATCAAAGTGACATTTGTTTTGCAGATTTTGTAGATATGAAGATGAGATTCATGGTGTAGTAGTAATGCATGAAGTTCGGTAAAGTAGGAAGGGTAGTGCGAGGCTATGGTGATGTGTATATGTTGGACCAATCGGCAAGACACGCGAGTCGTAGAGACAAGATCAAGATCAGACACTAGGTTGAAGAACAATTTGCTAAGGAATAAGATATTTCTTTAATCTTCAAAATATACTCGAGAGATCAAGAGTTACCCTTTTGAATAGTTGACAAGTTTGCTTTCGGTTGAAGAATACGTTTTAGATTAATTGTTGCATTTCTTAGAAACGAAGATATTTCCATACCTCTCTAGAATTACCACGGCGTGCACATTTAGATTTCATAGGATCAGTGAGAGAGTAGTTGATCCATGACATGATAGTTTGATCAATAACTTCCCATTCCTCATAGGCTGGATTGAGAGTCGTAGTTTGAGTTTCTTCATCAACAAGTTCTTTATTTGGTGTAGATGGTGGATTTTCAACAAAGGCTAAAATCGTAAACCCATACTTATATGTATTCCTGATCCAGCAATCAGATGAATATTGAGGCTCGTGTCTCTTATCGAAAGCATGAAAGATCATACTATGAGAATCTCATTGAGAATACTGTCTCTCGGAGTATATATAAATATGTAGTCTCTCGAAAGCATGAAAGATCATGCTATGAGAATCTCTGACTGAGAATACTGTCTCTCGGAGTATATATAGATATGTAGTCTCTCGGCCGAGGGCAACGACAAATCTCATGAATCTTGAGCAATTTTAGTAATTATTATATAGAATCAAAAAAGATTAGACGGCTCCTGCATGCTTGCACTGGTAGTATAGAGCAATAACGTCTTGTGGATGTAACAATGTTTTCCCTGACTATATGAAAGAAGTATGGCCTTCAACAAGCTCATACCACTCAATTCTGAATAATTAACGCTCTAGATAATCGTACTAGTATAGAGCCATTAATTAATTATTTTCAAAATCAATAGATTCAAATCCATGGAAAATATTCGATATTTTCATAATATTTCGTTACTTCAATTTATGGTTCTTCCCAGCCAGAATTCCATGGGTTAGTAATAAATATTCAACACGAACATACGAGCTACCTTTGAGTAAGCCCCAACCAAAATGGTGTAAGTGTACTCAACGATGATGCACTAACTAACAATCCTGCACAGAACAAGTATTTCAAAATACGACGAGACGATAAACCTATACAAAATAGGAAGGAAAAACAATAAATAATTAAAAATTGACCAAGGCGCTGGGAGCATGGGCCCACTGACCCCGGCCGGACGTGTAAGTGGTCAATCCCACGCTTGATTTCATATTTTTATCATTTTCTTTGAGTTCATGAAAAACTAACTTTCACTTGAACAAATATCTTTTGTTTTGAGAAACTCCCTCGGATTTCATGGTGTTTCCTCACACCAAAGAAATAATATAAAATTAAGGAAAATATTGTGGGGCCGTGATTATTGGCCAACCGCCATGCCCCGATCCCGTCCGCCCCACACCTCATGGTTCCTCATTATTTTATTATTATTACTCTAATCTTATGAAAACTCCTTAATCTCATGATATTTCCTTGATCCCATGAAAAATAATATAAAATTAGGGGAAACCCGTGGGACGGGGCCATAGCCCGGCTGGTCATGCCCTAGCTGGCCCCCACGCCCTATTTTATTATTATTATTATATTTTCATGTTTCCCTAATCCCATGAAACTCCTTGATTTCATGATGTTTCCTTCAAATTATGAAATTCCTTCAAATTATGGGAAAATACACAAAAATACATAAAATTAAGGAAACTGTGGAATAGGGCCAAGCTAGCCGGTCATGCCCTCAGTTGGTCCCACAAATCCCTTATTTTATTATTATTATTTTTATATTTCCTTGATTTTATGAAATTCCTTGATATCATGATATTACCTTCAAATTATGAAAACTCCTTTAAATCATGAAATAATACATAAAATAAGGGAAAACTCATGGTCTTAGGGCCCTGTTGGCCAGCCATGCCTGCTAGGTCCCACATGTCCTTATTTTATTATTATTAATATTTTTTTCCTTCATCTCCCATGGAAACTCCTTAATGTCAACAAAAACTCCTTGGTTTTAACAAATTCCTTGGTTTTATCATATTTCCCTAAAATCATGAAAATATTATGAAAATTGGAAAAAAAAACATGTGGACCAAGCTCTTTGGCCGGCCAGCCATGCCTTGGCCATGGAAGGTCCCACACTTCATGATTCCCTCACTTTTATTATTTTTCCTTCATCTCATGAAGTTTTGACGATTTCGTCAAAAACCCTGATTTCTTCATATTTTCTCAAATGATTGTTAAAATGCACACCAGAAAATATCAAAATTCTCAAAATTGGCATACGGACACTTTGGTGACGTGAGCATGTTACCTTGACCGACCAAGGTTGGCTCTTTGGCTTACAAGCCGGTCCCATTTATTCTCATGATTTAACCTAATTTACACGATTGCACGTATAGGGTCCAAAACTCTTCAAACAACTTGGAACTTGATGGAACGATCATCAATTGATCCTCAGAACACCCAGGGCCAGTTTCATGGTCCTTGGTGGGTCCTCATCTCTTCATAATTAATTAGGTTTTATCATCTAAGGTCGTGACGAGCATTTTTCGAATAAATGATTAAACCAACATTTAATCATCCTTTCATCAAAAAATTAATTGCTCTGCAGAGATCTTTATATTTGCTCACGTGAGCATCTGGGAACTACATGGTCGACTCATAATCCCACGTAGCCGGTCCCTCCTTTTCTGCGGTTGATTCTCAATAAACCATCAATAAATCATCAATTAAATTAGGGTTTTGAGTCCAAGGTTAATGATTCCAGATTCAAACGCTAATAAATTTACGATGATCCCGTGATCAACATTTTATTTATCATACTCGGTTCAATTGCCAGTATTCTGATTTAATATGTCATACTACCATAATTCATCAAACGAGCAATATTTGCTCACGTTAACTTATTCACACATCATATCTATCTCAACAGACATGTTCAATTCATGAGTCTCAGAACATTTTCAAACCACGTTCGACTCGACAATACAAGGACTCATCGTCCCATGAAGTCATGAAGTCGGCAACGACTAAATAATGTGCAGTTCCATGATCACACGAGACATCAATCGTGTCACATGGGGGATTAACTAGGGTTTTGGTGCGGCGGTCTACGACACGTGTGTTCATACACACGATGAGAATGTGAGCAAGTAGTGCAATCGGTTGAAGGAGTTAACAAAGTAGTGGATGGAAAATCAACCAAGTCTCCATACGTTGAGCAATTGGTTTTAACACGATTTCCACTTCCCCATTTCTTTGATTCCATCCATTGTCACACTTCATGAGATCATGGTGTTTTCAATTCCAACAATATAAATAAGTCCCCGAATCATGATTGAAACAAGGACAATCTCACGTCAAACGAGACAACACAGAGATTAACAATCCAACTCTCAATGAGCAAATTCAATCATTGGTGACTTATCTTATTTTGAATACACAACACACCTATAATCTTGATCATCATTGATCTCACACATTTCTCGACTTCCTCCCTACGGACCGACCCATTCTCTCTTGTGACCTAATTTACTCGGAATGGCCATTGTCTTGGTTTAGGCCGGAGTACTATATATATTGATTTCTCGAATTCAAAGCTACCCTTCTTGTAGTGCATCGTGTGAGGTTAAGCATTTAATTGTTTCAAAGGAGTCTCTCCGCGATTATCTCCTCAATTCGTAAAAACCAGCGTAATTGTTTTTCCCATCTGATTGATGACCATGGTGGAGATCATTCTCTCGGTTTCAATTTCACTTATATCAAAGATGGTCGGTCTCGGGACTAATTCAACTACCTAACTTGATATAGAATTCTTCAAACAACGATATTCCTCCTCTTAATGCTACATCGACAACACGAAGGAGGGGAAGTCCCAACTCTAAGCGGTTGGCATTTCGATTCTTAGAGAGATCACGCGGGAACATGGGTCTGATAAAAGATACAATGAACCACATACTTGACTTTCTCATAAAGCGCGTCATCGAGTTAAGTGGAACCTCATTGTAGAAGTCCCGATCTGGGACTGACCCATCACACAATGGTCCTCAAAATAACGGTTTCACTACTTATGAGAAGCCGGTGGACAAGAAAGTTGTTGCTAGTTAGTCAAAAACTTGTGTGAACTCTTACACTTTTCTTAAAGCAACGAAGCAGTACACGTTGTTGCACTCAGAATATCGTCGAGATATACCCTTGACTCAAGTCATGCCTAGCAGCTGAGGAAACACTGTGATGTGCGGCCATTCGATCAACAACATCACTTTCGGAGAACAAGACCGCATGGCGGTGAAGGACATAATCGAGCCCACATCGTGGCCAGGTTTCATCGAGACTATGAATTCAAAGAGATCCCTCGTTGACACTGCGCTTCCACAAATATTATCACTATGAAGACTCTCAAATCAGCCAGGTTCCCACAAAATAAGGTTGTCCTGGCACCCCATCCTAATGACGGGATTTGAAGGAAGCCAGATTCATACGTACGGATATGCATACATAGATTTGAAGGTGAGGCATATTCAGTCAAAAGTCAAGTTCCACGTGATCGAACAAGAGCTAGATTATCACATGATACTTGGACGTCCATGGCTCCATGATAACAAGTTAGTTCCTTCACCGTACCATCAATGTATGAAGGCTCTACTCAATAACAAAATTGTTCGTATCCGGCTTCATCCATCTCTATGCTCCCGCCTACGATCTGAATTCCTTGAATCTCAAAAAGAATGTCCCATAGCCTCCAGGCAAAGTTCTGACACTCCACTCCCAAGTTGGAAGACTATTGAAAAGGTCGCTGACAAGCCATCATCCTCATATACTAAGGAATCGAGATTATCCGCCACGGTGTTAAAAGCAGAACGACAGTTTCAACTCCAAGGTCAATCTCATGTCAGCCACGACGCGAGGGGAGGATCGTTTTCAGCGATGGGAGGATTAGAAGTGTCGGGAGAACGATGAAGAGTCTCCCCACACCAGAAGAATCATGTCGGAACAGACCATCACTCGAGGAAGAGGTTCGGGATGCCCTACGACAATTACTGGCAAGATAAGATTGACTCTACCATCGATGATCTAGAAACAATCAACATTTGGCCCGAGGGCGATCAGGCGATTCTAACCACCAAAGATCACAGGAGGAGCGGATGGAATTAATAAAGACTACTAAAAGAGTATCAAAATGTCTTCGCTGGGCGTGCGAAGAAATGCCGGTCTAGATGATAAATTGGTTACTCATCGTATACATTACACACGGCTCCAAAGTCAGATCAAACAACCTCCTGGGATTCAGACCACGAAGTGAAGAGCAAATCAAGGTCGAGATTGACTTGATTGGCCGGGGGTTCATCAAGCCTATTCAACAACTAACATAGTCATGACGTTGTTCTGTCAAAAGAAAAATGGTCAATCGAGATGTTGTGTTGATTTGGGAATCTAAACAAATGTTGTCAGAAAGATGACTTTCCTCTACCCAACATCGACCAATACCGTAGGCAACCACAATCCACTGGTATGTTCTCATTCATGGATGATTCCACGAGTGGATACAACAGGTCAAAATGTATGAACATGATGCCAACAAAAATCGTTTCGTACTCTATTGAGAATTTCCCTTTACATTGTGATGTCTTCAGTTAAATAATGCAGGTATACCTATCAACGATCCATGATGCCATATTCCACGACATTATGCACAAGCAAGTAGAGACTATGTTGATGACGTAGTAGTGAAGTCGAAGACTCGAGCATCTCACTTTCAAGTTCTAAGACAAGTCTTTGAAAGATGTCGAGAATATAAAAGAAGATGAACCCTCTCGAAGTGCGCTTTTTGTGTCTCTTCGGGAAAGTTTTAGATTCGGTCACGCGGAAGGGAACAAGTCGATCCACACAAACGAAAGCTATTACTTGCCATGCCTCCA
>JAJJWW010002281.1:0-72864 GCA_023531295.1 Papaver armeniacum
CGTTCTATTCAAAATTTTAGGCTTAGGTTCGTATTTTGGTTTCGTTTTCCTAAGGCGGGCAAGAAGAGAACGGTGATGAAATCCGAACCCTTATCTTGTATGGCGATCCTTGCCGCTTTCTTAGGAAATTAAACGTAGCCGGATTGCCAGTTCCTCGGCATATATTCACCGAAAATCATCCGGTCGGCCGGCAGAAGTTCGCGGAGTGTTTAGAATTCTACCTCCCGTTCCGGACAGGGGAGTGGAGCGTTGAAGTCGAGCTCGGGCCCGACTCCTATGTCATGTCACCCAGGAGACCCGAGGGCGAGGGCCCGATCTACATAGTCGTCGTCCTTCCTGTGCGGTTTAACATTTAAATAACCCTTCCTTAGGGTTTTAAAAAATGCAGGTCCAAAAATAAAGTCCAAAATTAGAAGTCCAAAAAAAAATAAAAAAATTACAAAAAAATTACCTAATTCACGAGTTTCTAAAAATAAATAAATAAAAAAATTAATTACCTTCATGACATTGTTGCGACTCCTTCCAATCTCCCTGTATAATACCAATGCCGTTTGGATGTGGAAATTTTATACATTGATGATATGTTGATGTGATGTGACTCAATAATGTTGTAGAAAGTGGTAGTAAGGTTGTCGTTCACTCGGACTTGATGGGATTGATTTTAAGTTTTAATAAAAGAAAATAAAAGAAAAATATATACAAAAATTGTCACGGAGACGGAGAGAGTTCTTGGGATTCGGGATTGACCAAACTCATAACAAGAGGTTCAAATATTAATTCTTTTAACAATTAAAGCTCAATAAACAAAATAATCTGACTCTTATTTTTGCCAAAGTTGATTCTCAAAATATTAGTTGTATCCCTAAGCATAGATTATCTAAACAAAGCATAACCTATCTAATTGAATAACAACCAATTTAATCAAATCATAATTCTATTTTAATTAGTGCAAAAGTCAAATAAAGAATTAATTAAAATTACCCATGTACGAAATTTGTCTTCCTCCGTCGTCCCATTGATGGGTTCTAGCTCATCATGTTGGAAACACGCTCAAAATCCATTTTTATTGCTTAAAGGAGGTGTACAAATGATGAAAAGGAGAAAATGATGAAAATCGGGTTTGTAACGATTATAGATGTTGCAAACAACATTACAAGGAAGGGTTGAAAGCGTACAAATTTTAAGTCTGCCTCCCTCCATTATTGCGACTCACGGCTGGGGTCTGTTCTTGTTGAAGAACATTGTCCTGAGAGTCCGTTCTTCACGTTCTTGTGCAGCGGCGAAGCAGAAGAAAATAATTCTGCAACTCGATTTTCTTGCTCTTCCTCGCGTTCTAATCTCTCCCAAACTCTCCGTCCCTTCTCTACTCGACTCCAAGCACCTATTTATATCCTCTGAAGAAGAATATCTCGTCAAGTGTCAGGAATCATCCTCACTTACATTGATGAAAAAAATACGGGAATATTTTCTTCCCTTTTTCTTCTCCCCACACGCGTCTTCGATGAAAACGTCACTCCATAATTAATTCCACGCTCTTGGTTGATGCTCGAGTCACAAAACACGTTAAAAATCTCATGCAGACCCGTGAAAAACTCCCCTCGACTCTCCCGTGTACGTGCTGCTCTGATTTCTTCTCTAGGATTATCCAGCCAATTTTAGCTGAAGAAATCGACCACACCACGCCTGTTATGCTCAAACAAGTCCATACAATAAGTTTCAGCGATTGAGTCTCATTAAAACGCCTTGAATTCTCGAACTCTAATGCGAGGGAAGAATGAGTTTTTTTCCCGCCAAAACTGAATTTTGAAATGTTGAAGATGGTGTCCCCACTAAACCGGGGGTGCGAATAGTAGTGCCCAAGCGAGGTTCCCCTTAGTAATTGGGTTGCCCCTTATCCAAAGTGGGAGTCAGAATAGCAAATGTCCTCAGGGGTGTTCAAAACAACTTTTCGAGCCGATTTTTCCAAAAAATATTTATTTCCAAAAATACCTAAAAATACATAAAAACACAATATTAGTACAAAAATCGAGTTCCAACAATACCAACACTGAGGACAATTCAGACACAAAAATTGTGTCTATCAAATACCCCTAAAACTTATTATTTGCTAGTCCTCGAGCAAATTTATTCAAAAAAAATAAAAATCATTTGAACTCTAGGTGGCCCTAGTGGCGGAGTGTTGTCTCAGGAGGGTTTACCCGAGAGGTGTACCCACAAAACCTTTACTCCGGACCACTAGCTATACACGAGCGAAGTGGAAGGCACTAAAGAATCTCCTTGGTTGGCATACTTATTGACTACGGGAGGAAGTACCCGATGCGAAATTCCAATTGATGTACACGAGTTTGCACTCAAGCATACTAAAATTCATATATAAGTCACGGAGAGCTCTACTTAGATAGTCGCACTATGGACATCAATACCGGAGTCAAAACTAATCACATGGATAGATCAAGAAGATGGGTATAGAGAAAAACATAGATGGTTTTGGTGTTTACTAAGTGATCAATGTTTCCCATTCTGCCATCACAAGAAGGCCTCCGCCAAAATGAACCTATCCTAATGGTGAGATACTAGTCGACTAATATCAACACTTTGGCATATACAAGGGAACCAGTGGTCGATAAACCTAACTCTAGTCAACACAATGGCATATCAAGGGTTCCGGTGGTCGACTTTATTGAATTTATTCCGGTTGGTCGGATGGTCACTTTCTCTTTTCTTTTTTTTTCTTTTTTTTTTTTTTTTTTTTTTTTTTTTTTTTTTTTTTTTTTTTTTTTCAACTTTTTTGGCATCTCAATCACTCTAATTCACCCTAGCATTGGTAACAACTTGAATCGTGGGACCCACCTAATCACTTAGAGAAACATAGTTTAAAAACAAAATAAAATAAAAACAGAAGTGAAAAGGACTCAACGAGATTGGTGAAACTATCATGTTATTTCTAACACCTGAGCTCTGTGCTTTTATGAATAGACTCTTTAGATGTTGCCATCTAATCAGATTGGTTCCTCAACTCCTACAACCAAAATGCTTCCATCCACTTAGATTGGTTAGTGCCATCCTTAATAAGCATAAATTTCTAGGCTCTGGAGTTTATTTATTGCAACTAACAAAAAGTTTCTCCCATACCCCCAAACTTAAATCTAACATTGTCCTCAATGTTCTAAAGATAAAATTAAAAGCATGAACACGGAGAAAGAGAAATACCATTTTAAGTAAAAGAGTTAAGGAAAGATATTACCGTGTTGCAAGAGCATGGGTTACCTCCCAAGAAGTGCTAAGTTTAAAGTCTTGACCAGGACATTGGAAAGGGTTAGTCACCTCGAAGAATCATATAGAATGCTTGGGAATAGCTGCGGGTCATCCCGGATCAAAAAGTGCTAACCATAAGAAGAGGAAAACTGCACAGACCTGGAAGATATCCAACACACCCTTATCCATTTTTTTGTTTAAGACAACTACATCTAGTTGTGGTTCGGGTTCGAGCTCTATAAAAGGGTCTAGATAACATATTTTCATGGGTTGCGTTTCCTTATGAGTTAGATCCGAATGTTCGGGTTCTAGAGTACGGAAAAACTCAAATAAAAACTTAGAAGCACATAATAATGCTGAATAATTGAGGATCTTCTAAGTCAATCGGTTTTGACTTACACGGTGACCACAATAAGATTGGTGGTCTTCCTTAAGCAAATGTGTCGACCCTAATATCCTAAAGTAATTAGGTTTAGTCTCAAAACTTAATAAATGACACATCTGAAACTTATACGTTCCACAATTGAAAGGAAGGTTTTGGTGGGAAAACAAAGTCAATCGTGGTATCACGGCTGGGTTAACTACATCAACCGGAGAGGATGGGTTTCCGAACAGGCGGAACTTCTTTATGGACACAACTAGGTTCAGGAAAAAGTGTATGAAGATAATCTTTTAAAATGGTTGAGGCACATATGTCAAGTCCCAAGTTAGGGACCTTTCTAAGAGTTAAGGCACATGGAGAATGATAATCACCCCCAAACTTAGGTTTCAGGTGTCTCTAGAAAGACTAGTCACAACTTCCCTAATTTCAAGGTCATCTGATTCCTGAAAATGGTCCATTGATTCTTCTAAGTCAGGTACATCCTCACTCATTTCTACGAGTTCATTTTCTTTTTCTAAGTCTATTGTTTCTAAATCGCTAGACTCAAAATATACTCGTTCCTCTAAACCATCCTTTGCTTCGTAATCAAAAGGAAATACTACATCGTCTAAAACGGGGGTATCTCTAGTCAAATCCTCATCCTTTTGAATAGGTGAATAATTATTAAAATTATTTGGATTTGAACTAGAAATAATATTATCGTTATAAAGCTCAGTTGGGGTAACAATTTCCTGATCACTATGCCTATTTATTTCAAATTCTTCATCAACACTATCCTCATCATAATCATCATTATAATAATATGAAAATGGTTGAACCTCATCTAGACAAGTAGTGTTACAAATTTTATCCTCATCATCATGATTATGTAAATAACTATCCTCATTTTCGGGGTACTATTGGAAATACTAATATTATCTCGAGCGGTTAGTTACGGGCCTCTAAAAGCTTTCGAATCGACTCGTATGACTTCATTATGGTATCGTGACTCGACTCACATGACTTCCTTAATGTATCGTGACTCGATTCACATGACTTCCTTAATGTATCTAGGAAAGAAATTTCACTCGTTGCATTGCTTTCGTCCATAACTAAGTCATTCATTACTGCGAACTTACGTGTCGTCTCGTTAACTTACGTGTTGACTCTATTAGAGAGGAATTTTGCTCGTACAATAGGGAGCGTGTGGGTAGTAATTGGGATCACCATGGTATGACCCATAACCTTCAAAAGTTTGGCGTTCCCAACCACTATTCACACTATGGTCATAAAAAGAGTGATGTCCAAATTGTTCGGTTGGATATTCATATTCATTGTGATGGCTATTGTAATACCAGTTTGACATCCTAAGCTACATGAGGGAATTCTACACAACACAAACAAGGCTGACTCGACCACAACAAACCTCTTGATTTCTAGCAAACAAAAAGCATGATGGCTCACTTAGATTGTTTTCTAGACTGAAACTTCTAATCCTTCGAAAGGAATTCGTTACAACCGAAAGCAAACCCCTCTGGAATCAATCCGAGTTTAAGTAAGTTGAATAGAGGCGAGGGAAGCTGCGTGGAGATTTGATACCCAAGGCCTCACCGCATTACAAGGCGGCCTTAGTCACGCATTCAACTCACGAAACCATCATGAACTTCGAAGTATGCTCAAAAGAGTAACCAATATTTTTCGAACGACTTTCCTATTAAGCTCGTTACCCTATAGGTCTCGTTCTAGTCAAAATTTTAGGCTTAGGTTCGTGTTTGGTTTCGTTTTCCTAAGGCGGGCAAGAAGAGAACGGTGATGAAATCCGAACTCTTATCTTGTATGGCCAGTCCTTGCCCTTTACTAGGAAATTAAAGCGACGGATTCGGTTCCTCGACATATATTCACACGAAATCATCCAAGAAACCCGCGACGGGGGATTCGCGGGTGTTTAGAATTCTTACCTCCGTTCAGGACGGGGATGAACCGTTGAAGTCGACTCGGGCCACGACTCCTATGTCGTGTACGAACCCGAGGGGCCAAGACGATATCGTAATCGTCGTCCTTCCTCGTGCGGTTTATATTTAAATTACCCTTCCTTAGGGTTTAAAATTAATAATGTCCGATAGTCCAAAATAAAGTCCAAAAATTAAAAAGTCCAAAAATAAAAATTACAAAAATAATTACCTAATTACTGAGTTTCTAAAAAAAAATAAAAATAATTACACTATATACAAAGTTTTCTTCTTCACTTCGTTGGATCTCTCTTTTCTTTCCTATTTTGGCTTTGCTTTTCTTTACAGCACTTTCTCTTTTTCTTTCGCTCCACTCCAAATCTGAAAGCAAACGAAATACCAAAACGCGTAAAAAAGAACAAAAATAATAATAAAAAAAAATAAAACCTAAAAACAAATCTATACACAAGTCCGCGTCGGCGGCGCCAAAAAATTGATGTGACTCAATAATGTTGTAGAAAGTGGTAGTAAGGTTGTCGTTCACTCGGACTTGATGGGATTGATTTTAAGTTTTAATAAAAGAAAATAAAGAAAAATATATACAAAAATTGTCACAGGACGGAGAGAGTTACTGGGATTCAGGATTCCGCCAAACTCATAACAAGAGGTTCAAATATTAATTCTTTTAACAATTAAAGCTCAATAAACAAAATAATACCGACTCTTATTTTTGCCAAAGTTGATTCTCAAAATATTAGTTGTATCCCTAAGCATAGATTATCTAAACAAAGCATAACCTATCTAATTGAATAACAACCAATTTAATCAAATCATAATTCTATTTTAATTAGTGCAAAAGTCAAATAAAGAATTAATTAAAATTACCCATGTACGAAATTTGTCTTCTCCGTCGTCCGGTGATGGGTTCTAGCTCATCATGTTGGAAACACGCTCAAAATCCATTTTTTATTGCTCAAAGGAGGTGTACAAATGATGAAAAGGAGAAAATGATGAAAATCGGGTTTCTGTGATTATAGATGTTGCAAACACCGTTACAAGGAAGGGTTGAAACTGTTACAAATTTTAAGTCGCACTCCCTCCGTATTACGACTCACGGCTAAGGTCTGTTCTCTTTGAGAAAACGATTTGTCATTGAGAGTACATTCTTCCACGTTCTTGGTTCTTGGCGACAGAATAAAAATGGTCACGCCTTCGATTTTTCTTGCTCTTCTCGCGTTCTAATCTCCCAAACTCTCAAAGTCCCTTCTCTACTCGACTCCAAGCACCTATTTATATCCCAATGAAGAAGAATATCACGTCAATTAAGAATCATCCTCACTTACTAAAAAAGATACGGGAATATTTTCTTCCTTTTTCTTCTCCCTTGCAGCGTCTTCAGGATGAAAACACTCCATAATTAATTCCTACACGCTCTTGGTTGATGCTCGAGTCACAAAACACGTTAAAAATCTCATACGGACTCCGTGAAAAACTCCCTCGACTCTCCAGGTGTAACGTCTTTGCTCGATTTCTTCTCTAGGATTATCCAACCAATTTCACCAAGAAATCGACCACACCCACTTTGTTATGCTCAAACAAGTCCATACAATAAGTTTCGGCGATTGGAGTCTCATTAAAACGCCTTGAATTCTCGAACTCTAACCGCCCGGGAAGAACTCTTTTTCCCCGCCAAAACCATTTTGAAATGTTGAAGATGGTGTCCCCCTAACCAAACCAGGGGTGCGAATAGCAGTGCCCATTGAGGTGCCCCTTAGTAATTGGGTTACCCCTTATCCAAAGTGGGAGTCCGAATAGCAAATGTCCTCGGGGTGTTAGCGCAACTTTTGAGCGATTTTTCCAAAAAATATTTATTTCAAAAATACCTAAAAATACATAAAAACACAATATTAGTACAAAAATCGAGTTCCAACAATACCAACATCAGGACAATTCAGACACAAAATTGTGTCTATCATGACGCGACCCCAAGATTTCATGAAGCCATGGCCTCCCAATCGGCGCATTATATGGAGATTCCACGTCAACCACACGAATAAAATATCGGTTGATAATCCTTGTAGAGGTATTCTCATGTGAACCTCTCCCTTTGGCTTGTTTGCGGTGCCATTAAAGCCATATATCTTGTATGTCGAGGGGATCAAATCCTCATCCTTTCCTCCCATCGTCTTGTAAGTATGGTAAAAGAATATTTACCGAACTTCCGTATCGATTAGGATTCGGTTGATCGCCTCAAAGAAGCTTCGCTTCATCATCTTCTCCATCAATCGGTCTTGGGTTAATCTCTAGTTTCACAACCAACGGGCTATCATGTGTTCTCTTCCTTTTGGCACTTCATCTGCAGAGAGAAAGAAATAGTCTTGTTTGCCACTTTTCTAGCTAGGCGTCGTTCTCGCTGGACTCATTATTTCTTTATCATTAGCATCTCTCGCAAAGACTCTCTGCGAGCACGTTGTCATGAAAATCTTTGATTGTGCGATAAGAGTGGACGATAGAGTTACAACTCAAATTTTAGCTTTTGTCTAAAACACATCACAAATGTTTCCTTTCCTTTCGCTCGACACCTTTGTTGCAGTGCATCTCTAAAGTGGTGGTGGTAATGTCTCGGCCTGTTTCTTCTCCCTTTAGAAAGTGATTCGACTTCCCCGATCAATCATCACGAGAATAATTCTCTTTATGTTTCTACAATCGTTTGTTTGATGCCCATGGAAGCGATGGTAAGAACAAAACTCATGACTTCTATCGCTTCGGGGGTGGTTCCATTCCCACGTTCCAAGTGTCGGTACATTTTCCATCACAAGTATAGCTTCCCAGTTTTTCCACACTAACATTCGGTGGGGGCATCTTAATCTCTTCCCATACTATTCTGCGACTTCTCGCCTTGCATGATTATTTTGCCTTAGTCACCGTAAGTTTCTTGTACATGATCTAGCCTCTGAATCTTATTATTGCTGTTACGTTTGTAGTAGTTCCTTTCTCGCTCAAACTCTTCTTGATCGTGGCTTCCCATGGCTACTATCTTATTTGTCCCTCATCGACTTTCCTGTTTCTTTGTCCTTGCGAAGTGCTCGCCCTTTGTATTTATGAATTGAGGCAACAAGCTTGCATTCGCAGTGACATTCGAGCTTGTGTTCGCGATTGGATAAGAATTCATTTCATTCTGTCTTTCTTCTAAGGCAATATATTCTTCCTGTAACTCTCGCGATTCGCCATCGTGATTGTATTTTTGATTCTAAAAATTTGAATGTATAACAAGTTAGTCGCGAAGAGAGCATTCACAAATGAGAGGATGAGATATCTTTCCTCCACCCGATCCGCCATTTCGCTACACATGGTCCTCCATCTTATTGTCAATTTGCCTTAAGCTCTCGCCAACCCTTTGTTTCAACCGAATACATCTTCAATACACAGTCGCGAAGAGTTATTACTTATGTATGCTCCCGGGAATGTGGCTTGTAAATGGTTAAATGATGTGATTGTGTTCCTTGGCGAGACCCTCAAACCATTTTAGCGCTTCTCCTATTAGGCTTGATGCGAAATATTTGCCTGGTATGGCATCATGATTCTCCCACCGCAACATACATCTCATATAAGCCTTGATATGTTGTACCGCACGAGGTTGTTCCATCAAAGATGTTGGTTAATGCGGGTAGATTGCACTTAGGAGGTATTCCTCCCATCTGTACTTCTAGCGTGAAGGGATTCTTCGCAGCCTGCGATGGCTTCGTCCAATTGTTTCCTTCCTCCTTCCCTTCTATTGTTGGTAATCCTCTCATTTCAGGCCGGTTCTCTTAAGATTTGTTCATTTGCCTCGAGAATTTGATTCTCCGGGTCTTTTTAGCTCGCCTCTCTCCTTCTACGCTCGTGCTGTTTGACCTTCTTGCCGTTATTTTCTTCTCTCCTTTCCTCGCGACGCTCTTCTTCGTTTCTTTCTTCACCCGCACTCCATTATATCGGTTGTTCTCTCTTCTTGGCTGTCTCTCAGCTCTCATCTGCGCCCTCTCATATTCTTCATTAATATTTCTATTGGTACGATTTTGTTCCCTCCTTCTTTCCCGGTTGTCATGGTTATTCTGCTTAGGATTGCCTCTTCCATCTCTTGATTTTCCATTTCTGCTCTTATCCTTTCTCTCTCGCGAGCTAGCCGTGCTTGTTCAATGTAGTGCCTCTCAATGTCATCCTCAATCTCTCGGTTTCTTCTCAATTCTTCTCTCCCGTGCAAGATTATTCTCCCTTCAGCAGCTGGGTCATTTGGCCCTTGGAGTTGCATGTTTCCTTGATTCTCCCTATTCCGCTCATCTTGAAGGTTTTCAGGCTGAGGAATATAACGATCTTCCATTTCCCTTCTTCTTTCGCCATGCTCTGTGCTTGGATTTTGTGTTTCTTGTTGGTTTTCTTCTTGGTACTTCTGTTGGCAAAACTCTCCTTCTTTCTTCTCTAATCGATCTTGAACTTGATCTCACACTACTTCTTGATCTCCTATTTTGCAATCTCATATTTTCCATCCTCAATTCATGATTCTGTCTTGTCAAGTTTGCTCGTTCCTCTGCCTCTAGTCGCCTTTCTTCATGTATTGTTTGTCGCAATCTTTCTAACGCTGCGATCTCTTCGTTCCCTGGATTCATTTCTCCATTCATTCCTTGCTCTCCTCCTCCTTGTCCATTGTTCACCATTTGCTGCTCCTCTTCCCTCTCGTCTTCAGAATCAGACCTCCAAGTATGTACACTTACTCTATCATAATCCACAGCCGCGTTTGCTATTGGGGAGATCGGTGGTTGATTTTGATTTTCTCCATCATTTCTCATATTCATCCTTGATGATTCTCCTGTTTCATTCCTCCTCTCCCGCAAGTCTCCCACTTCTTCTTACAATCGTTGGTTGCCCTTGTACGTTTCTTCTTCTAGCCATTTTCTTTTTCAATGAATTCTTGAGTATCACTCCAAATCTTTTCTCATTAATCCAAATTCTCTCCAATTTCTACGTCAATCTCTGCTCGACCCTGTTTCTAGCGCATATGTAGTTGCAGGAAATCCCACACTACACCCCTTACTCAGTTTTGCTTGACTAATCCATTTAAAGATATGTGATCAAGAAGATTTATTAATTGATTCCATGAAATGTTTACACAGTACAATAGAATTACACTTGGAAATTAAAGTGCTCTTAAACTTTCTCTCTCCTAATGACTTGCTTCACAATTCAAAAGACCTCTCTCCCCCTCTAACAGACTCATTTAGCCCTTTATATAGGGTAATACATAGTGGATGATGACTAAGCTATCCTTTATTTTAGGAATGTCTCGCGAAGTGTCGCAAGTGTACGAATATTCATTCTCGCGACACTTCTTAACCTCGCTGTGGTTTCATGTCTTCCAGTTGTTTTGTTTGTCGTTATTCATCGCGTCGTTTATTTTAGCTCCCTGCGACTCCCTCGCGACACCGTCGTTTATTAATCCCGCAAACCTTGTCCGTTGCGATATTATGATCCTACAGTAGCAGATACAGCAACGATTTTAATCGTTGTTTAGTTTATTGTAACAGATTAGGTTTAACAGTTATTGTAACGATTCCCAACCGTGATAGCTCAGTATAACGGGTGACGTACGACACGTGTCAATCTATTCTAACGTCTTAAGTAACGACTCAAACGTTGATGATTGATTGTAACATTTTGGATATAACAACTTGCTGTAACGATTCGATTAAGTAACGGTGTTTATGTAACGTTTTCTCCGCCCGCCACGTGTCTATCGCTTGTAACATATAGACTAACGGCTTTAGGCGTTGACAATTCATTGTAACAGTAATGAATTTTCGGTGTGCTAATTACTAACAGATTTTATAACGTCAATTCGACGTTGGTGAAAAAAAATATAGTTTTTAAAAAAAAATGTTTTTATCCGTTATAAATAAGCTCTCATAATTTGACCCTACAATGTGATACAATCCATTTAAAAGCTGCAATACAATTAGTTTAAAATTTGCATTGGCAGCATTATTGCAATTCATTTCTGAACCTGCAATATTGAATCTGAAACCCATAATTCATTTCTCATTCCACAATACATACATTATCATTCTAGCAGCATAAGGAATTCATTCATTCACAAATCCATACAACAACCAATTGAAGCAAGGTTTGTCTCCTAATTCATTCACGTACGCAAGTATATACGATTATCATTCTTACATTGAAAGAACCGCTAAGCCTACAAAAATACATGGTTCCCTATATGGTTATAATCAAATGACAAGGGTTGTGTTTTTTAGGTATATAAGTGTTGTTTTGCATTATACCTTGAAAAAAAGTTTTCATGATCGGCCAAAATAGTCGTCCTTTGATATCGAGTAGCCTTAACCGACTCATTGCATCGGGCTATTTCCATCGATTCAGTATCTGACAAAACAACAAAAATGAAACGAAACTTAAATTAGAAACGACTCTCATAGGGGAGAAAGATTATTCCGTAATTTTGGCAACTTATTTACATGTTCATTGTCATTTTCCAATACATACATTCTCGTTATAGACCAACCAATTGAACCAAGATTTGTCTCATCATTCATTCGAGTGCCTAAGTATATGTGAGTGAAACAACTACTTGAGGAAAAAAAAACATACATGGTTCCCTATGTTATGTGTTTCATCGATTTCTAATATAAGCAAGTTTCTAATGCATACATTCTCATTGTTTTTATATGAACATGGCAACCTAATCATCAAAAGTTTATATTTGTGAGACTTGTCATTGGGAATTTATATACATGGTTTCATATGTTATATTAAGATGACAACAAACAATGCACCGATATATTTACTCACCAATTAATAGAAGTAGAGAAAAGAATGTCTCACTTGGTACAAGTTCTTTCCCTCGCTTGGTACATCTTTGCAAGGACAACACGGTCTTGCTTGTTTGTGACTTCATGATTGACCCCACCGGTGGGGTGATCCGATTCGGTGTTCGCATCAATGAATTCTCGAAAACAAAGATAACGGTACCATCGGTCAACCAAATTTTGTTAAGTAATGCAAGAAACTCTAACGTGTCAAGAGTTTACCCACCAAGCGTGAAACACATACTTAAAGGAATCACAATAGGTAACACAAACAAACCTGAGATTACAATGACTTTTCAACTTTCTTTGTAGTAGGCATTCTCCAGCTTCAGGTGTTAGCGTCAGTGAAACCTCACAAAACAAAAAGAGAATTATAGCATGTAAGTGTATCAGCCGGAGGTAGCGAATGATAACAAGGAAACTAATAATTGTAATAGTTCAGTTACCAGTAAAATTAGAGAGGTGAATGTTTTGCTCGTCAGGTTAGCTACATTTATCTCCTTCAATTCTGACAATCTAATGATCATAACATCTCCACTCCGAAAAACTCGATGATAGTAAGGTGTACCTTTTAGCGAAATCATGTAAAACACATACTTGAAAAGAATGAATAGATGTAGCTTGAAGAGATCATAATAGGTAATGAAACAAACACGAGATTAAAATAACTTGCCAACTTTCTCCATAGTAGGTAATCTCCATCTTCGTGTGTTAGAATCCATGAAACCTTGCAAAACAAAAAATTATCGGTCGGATGCATGGCAATTTGAATAAGCAAATGACATATTTGAAGAGATCATAATAGGTATGGGTAAAAACCACGAGATTAAAAGGCGACTGCGGTATCCCATGCTTGTGGGATTTGCATATATGAAAGAAACACAACTGATAAACTTATGTATCAACATTCTTGTCCACACCAAAGTTCCTGAAAACAAACAAAAAAAACGATATGAAACATCATAAGAGGATACAAGGTTGCCCCTCTTCCCTCCTCCTTTACCCGGACTAGGGACCGTCATTTAAAATGGCGGAGTTATGGGGGGGGGGGGCACATAGCTAGTCAACATGACACCTAAGATGTACTTAAGCTAATCTTAATTCCTTGATTTAGCTCTAATATTTCCTTAATCAGGCATATACTTAATCCAGTTTAGATTAGAACTAAACATAGATTAGCTTAACCTAAGCCTAATTTATTACTAAACCAACATAAAGTCTAACATCTCCCACTTTCGTTAGCAACAAATTCTTTACTGAAAACTACAAGCTCAAGATAAAAGCACGTTAGCATTCGACTATGAAAACCTACACACCATTTAAAACAACCCGACACACTCGGAGAAGTGTATTTTTAAGAAATGTTTAAAGTGTGTGAGAAAACCGAAAGGAACTTTTACAGGGTACACTCTAGCTAGAGAGTGAAAAAAGACTCCACAAAATACAAGCAGCAGTATGTATATATTAGTGGTAAGGAAAGCTGCACAAAAAACTATGTTTCAAACTGCTTAGTCTAGATCTTGCAGGACCAACCAGTTTACAAGCAATACTAAGAAGCTTTCAGAGTTACACTCTAACTACGAACTCTAACTAAAGAGTGACTAAATCAAAATAACACTACAAAATATAAGCAACAACACATGTATAAAAAGTAAGAAAGCTGCACCAAAAGATAAGTTCCAAATTGCTTAATCTACCGGTTGCAAAACCAACCAGTTTGCAGGCCAGATTAAAAATCCACCTAAAACATAATCAGCCAATGTGCAACATTTTTCCGGGCCTTGAGGAGCATCGGGTACATGATAGTGCACATCAAGAACAGCCTCAATGCATACGTTCCTCTTTTCATGATTAACACTCACCCCAGTGTGATTTCTCCATGCAAGCCGGTAACCACATAACCTGTTGCGACTGTCTCCCTTTTTCAGTTAACAAGACAAACTTGAGGATCTCCTTCAGCAGGTATAGTATTAGCATCAGCACCAGGTTAAACGACCGGAGAATGGATATCAGGGACTTGTACTCTGCTTTGACAATTGGCATTGTTCTGTTGGCTTTCCATGAAACTGAAAACAACCTATAACCAAAACCAACCCATTCAATTCAATATTTGATTAAAAAAGTTATAATCTCTAACTATAAAAATTAATGAAGTAAATGAATTACAGATTGAAGCTCACCTTTGAGAGAACACTTAACTCCTCTTGGATCTTGTCCATCCTACCTTCATTACTAGCTGGAGTAAATGAATTGTCTTTCGCACTCGCGGCTATTGAAGAACCAAATTTTCCTTGTATTGCTTGCTTCTTGGTAACAGTCGATGAAAAGCCTCGGCAATAACTACGATTAGATTCATCACCAAAAACTTCATTAACCGGATCATTGGTAATATCTACAACAGCCTCAAAACCAGCTTCGGATTCAGCCTTTCTCTTGTCTACGGCAGCCTTCACTTTTTCCTGAAATCCAAAAGAACCAAACTGTAAACAATTAAATTTATTTGAACTTTGAATAACATATGATGGTCCAATACTTACATATGCTTCAACTGCACTTGGATGTACATCTCCATGTTTCCCTACATGAGCCAGCATCCAGCTCTCACCACGGCACTCGATAACCCTACCTTCTTTTTTGGCATGTACAATCAATATGGTCACTAAGGGTTGTCCAAATAAAATATTTTGAGAATTTAATATTAAGACCACTAGGTTAGAAAGTACTTACAACTCTGTAGGATTTGTTGGCATGGGAGAGTCTACCTAAACAATGTCGAATCCTTCTCTTCCGCTAGTTCTCAGCATATCTAGCATACTTCTCCTGCATGCCAGGCTGGTACTCATTATGCACAAATCGTTTCCAAACGTCATCAGTAACACCATAAGGGCATGCGCATCCATCTCTTGCGCAGTCGAAGCTTTTCAGAATGTTAAGGCGTAACTCCCATTTGAATAAAACGAAACTTAGGGGAAATATTTTTTGGATAAGTGGCCCGACAAGTGACTCATCATATGCGAAACAAAATTTTTCCTGAAACGACAAAGTATTTTTGTCAGCCATAAACAATAACTAGATAGTTGGTCTATAAATATTGATATGTATAAGTGGAGTAAACTATAGAATGAAATGCATAGGAGATAATAAGTTACCATGAGCATGTTCCATACTTGGTCCTTGAAGGCTGCAGGAATGAGCCTCCAGTATTTGTAGTCAATTGGACAGTGAATTCAAATGAGTTCCCCTGCAAGAGTTGCAAACTTTGATGAATATTCGCCAAATGGTCTTCCACATTCATCTATTTCCACCAAGAGTCTGGGCGGAAGTTGTGTCTCCTCCAAGTCAGAATCAGATTGAGTTTCATCATGAGATAGAGAAGCTTCATTAGATAGAGAACTATTTTCATAACCACCATGAGATTGAGTACTACGAACATCAGATGCAGAACCAGTTTCATTGGTAGACACAACGTGATCTGAAGTGTGAGAATCCTGACTTGACAACATCTTCATACCAAACAAAACAAACAACAAACAACATATTAGGCATTTGAACTAAAATGAGAGCAAACCTAGTAGTGAATGAAAATACAAAACCCCAAATTCTGGTTGAAATCCATGGAAAGAGATTACAACCAACAAAGGTATAATTTTAATGTAATAAAAAAAACCTATTAAGAAAAACTTCATAACCATGTAGAAACCCTGAGTTTGGTTGTAATCTATGGAAAGACATAACAACCAAATACAAGAATTGCAAAGCAGTAAATAATAACATACAAGTACATCTATGAAGGAGATACCAACCAACAAAAACGAAACCCTAATTTGAAATAAATATTCGAAAGTAAAAGCTACATAGATTACCTCTAGAGAATGAATAATGTACAGAGATGTATGCGAGGTAAGAGGTACGAAAGAAGAAAGGGGTATAAGTGAGAATCGCGAAGGAGGATGGTGAGAATGAAGGGAAAGAAATTAAGATCTTCATCTCCCTCTGTTTATATAGAAGGATTAGATTTGAAATCATTCTGAAAATTTGAGAAGGGGGGAAATGAAATTTGAGAGGGAATAAGAAAAGGTTTCTCAAATATGAGAGGGAATTAGAAAAAGTTTCTCAAATTTGAGAAGGAATTAAAGTCTAAAAGATGTATCAGAGTGAGGATTTAGGACGGAACGAAATTTGGACCCAAAATTGAAACCTTACTTTTTCGGACAAGGGAGAAAAGTACAATAATAGAGGAGAGATTTTCTTTTCTCTCAAAATATGTAGGTAAAAGGCGTCCGGATCGAGGTAAAGTTGGTCAAAATTGTGGTCAAGTTGGTCAATTTTGTGGTCAAGTTGATCAAATTTGTGGTCAAGTTGGTCAATTTTGTGGTCAAGTTGGTCAAAATTATGGTCAAACTCATAATCGGAAACAAAACAAGGCATACTAAGTTTGCAAGATTACCATATACAGACCCAGTGTTCTCATGCAGGTGAGGTTTGAGAAGTCAAATATCAGATTGGATGAAACTGCAACCTATTATGGAACTCAGCTTGCAAGATTACCATATGCAAACCCAGTTGTTGATGGTGGATTTTCGTTTAAGGTTAAATTTGTAAAAAACCAGAAAAAACCATGCGTTGACATCTTGTAAAAGATAAAGCCATTTATAAGTGTTGGATACTCCCTCACTTAATTCACCAAGAATGGAACATGTAGCAACAATCCCATTCTCAGGTGAATACATGAAATTCCTCCCGGGTTGGAGCATGTAGCAACAATCCCTTCCCTGTGAATTTCATATCACCCTATTTCCAATTACTCGTTATCGGTGTGGCATGACGGCGAGTGTTACTCTTCTGCAGTAACACGAACCTCCAAGCACTATAATGAAACCATGTACGAAATACCCGTACGGGATGACTCTCGGTGTGTTATACTAGCCCAGATTGAGCCCCTCTCGGTGTGTTATACTAGCCCGATTGAGCATCCGGACCGACCGTATCGGTCCGGATATGATCGATCGCGATCATCCAACTCCATAAGCATGATTGGATGACCCCGGATCAATTCCATCACCCCCAAGCGGTATGGAATACCCACGGCCGACCCCGCATAGTCGGTCATTGGCCTAGCTTGCCAAGAAACCGTTCATACCAAGCATTATGGACGGAAAACCCTAAATTAGGGTTTGCGGCATATTACATGTGTCGCAAAACAGTCTCAACCATCCATCTTCGCAGGTATAGATGGAGGGTGTAGATGTAGACTCAAAGGGCCCAGAGCATGTCAACACGATCACCATGAGCCCGCCTACACATTTGACCAATCGGTCAAAACCAACCATGGTTGGTCGTGACAAAATTGTCACCCAAACAAGAGATGGCGCACGGCTTTTGAAAGCCAAAATTAGGGTTTCAAGCCATCACGCGTGTCCATCTTCTCCGGCACCAATGGAGGGTCACAGATTAGATTAAGCAAGGGCCGGTCATACCAGCATGACCACCGTGGGCCCATCTACCTCCTCATGTGTTCGGCCAAGGCATATCATGCCTGGTTAATCCAAAACGTGCGTCCAAACTAGCATGGCCACGCCTCCCAAACCACAAACCGATCTCGACCACTCAACTTCGCCGGACGATTTGGATGGCTCGGATCACGTTTTCATGGGATAATCAGGTATAGGTGTGAACACCAGCCTACCATCTACACGCTGGTATGATCGACCAAGACCGACCAAGATGGGTCGTCTTGAAACGCGTGCCCAAACTAGGGATGTCACGCGGTTTCCAACTCCTTTGCGCAATGGATTTCTGCGCAAAACCGATCTCAACCACTCGACCTGTACCTGCGGTCAAATTGAGTTGCCTAGATCGCGCCTTCATGGGACAGTGGTATGGACGTGCACACCGGCATGATGTCTACACACATGCCCGGTCGGTCCCTCTCCAAATCCCTTTCCATGCTCGGTTTCGACCAAGGCGAAGAGTAGTGCTTGCGCACCTCTTGAAAAACCATAATATTCATTAACGGTCGCGAGATGAGTGTCTCAAAGATCATCTCATCCGTCCAACTTCACCAGCTTGGTTATACAACCCAGTCGGGAGTTATTTGGTTAGTGAGGCGTCATTACCCATCACTTTACCACACCATGATGCGTACGCATAAAATACACACGGTACTTCACAAGTATCGACTTACTGAATAACGCAGTTATTCAATTCAGCATTACATGCTATCTTTCGTGGATCCACGATCCACACATTCCGAACATTAATCATGTCACAAACGGGGGATACATACTGGGGTATTGGTCTCGGCGGTTTGGCGTGCGAACGTGCAACGCGCCATCACAAGAACGTGTTAGGAAGTCATGGACGGTTAGAGATGAACGGGAGAAGTAGGCAAGGCTGGTCGTGTATCACCAACGCACAACTCCACTACTCCATCACTCCACTTCCTCCACTTCCCACGAGACGTGAATAAGGCTCAATGACTTGTATAAATAGGTTCTCCAGCCCTATTTCAAGCAACAACACAAGTCCGCACAGGACGAGAAATCCAAGTGTTAATACAAAAAACGTATTCCAACACCCAGAGATTGCTTGCATCAATCACAAGCCTGTTCACCTTTCTGTTACAAGTCATAAGCAAGCCAACACCTTCACAATCTCAACACCTTCTTCGCTTCCCTCCCTGATCAACCCCATCTCCTTCACTTTGTGACCGAAACAAGTCTGGAACGGCCATTTCTTGGTTTAGGCCGGACTTGCACAGATTGATCTCTCGAATCTACAAGCACTCACCGCGCAGTGTATTTTTTTAAGGTTTAAATTCATTCCTCATCCACACCCCAAATTACCAAATTCTGCAGGAGTAGTTTTCACCCATAAACACTAGTGTTCTCGTCCAGGTTTGAGAAGTCAAATATCATATTAGATGAAACTGCAACCTATTATTGAACTCAGGTTGCAAGATTACCATATACATACCCAGTATTCTCATCCAGATGAGGTTTGAGAAGTCAAATATCAGATTGGATGAAACTGCATCCTACTATGGAACTCAGGTTGCAAGATTACTATATACAGACCCAGTGTTCTCGTCGGGGTGAGGTTTGAGAATTCAAATATCATATTGGATGAAGTCGCAACCTATTATTGAACTCAGGTTGCAAGATTACCATATACTTGACCCAAGTATTCTCGTCCGTGCGTTTTGAGAAGTAAAATATCATATTGGATCTAAAGCTGCAACCTATTATTGAACTCAACTTGCAAGATTACCATATACAGACCCAGTGTTCTCGTCCAGGTGAGGTTTGAGAATGCAAATATCATATTGGATGAAACTGCAACCTATTATTGAACTCAACTTGCAAGATTACCATATACAGACCCAGTGTTCTCGTCCAGGTGAGGTTTGAGAAGTCAAATATCAGATTGGATGAAATTTCAACCTATTATGGAACTCAGGTTGCAAGATTACCATATACAGACCCAGTGTTCTCGTTCAGGTGAGGTTTGAGAATTCAAATATCATATTGGATGAAACGCAACCTATTATGGAACTCGGGTTGCAAGATTACCATATACGAGACCAGTGTTCTCATCCAGTGCGCTTTGAGAAGTCAAATATCGATTGGTTGAAACCGCAACCTATTATGGAACTTAGCTTGCAAGATTACCATATACGAGACCCAATGTTCTCGTCCTGGTGAGGTTTGAGAAGTCAAATATCGATTGGATGAAACCGCAACCTATTATGGAACTCGGGTTGCAAGATTACCATATCTGAGACCTAGTGTTCTCGTCTGTGTGAGGTTTGAGAAGTCAAATATCGATTGGATGAAAGCGCAACCTATTATTGAACTCAACTTGCAAGATTATCATATACTGAGACCCAGTGTTCTCGTCCAGGGTGAGGTTTGAGAAGTCAAATATCGATTGGATGAAGCGCAACCTATTATGGAACTCAGCTTGCAAGATTACCATATACAGACCCAGTGTTCTCTTCCAGGTGAGGTTTGAGAAGTCAAATATCAGATTGGATGAAACTGGGTACGATAGTTAGTGTACACAATCTTGTTGTCGTAACCTAAATGGGTTCCTTGACTTGAGGAATATACGATAGTTAGTGTACACAATCTTGTTGCCGTAACCTAGATGAGTACTTCGAGTTTCGTCTGCGCAGCAAACACACGCACAATAGCCATGAGTGGTACATCCACTTAAAACACCTTGAGCGTGCAAGTCATGAATGCCAAACATCGAGTTGCTTTGAGTAAAATACTCTATTTTCAAAGAATCAAAAGCTTGTACACCTTGATGCCAAAGTTTTTTTAGCGTGTTGACCAGCGTCGCAAAAGAAACATCAATGTCTTGACCCCGGTGACTTACGCCCAGGTATCAACAGAGTCATCATTTGGAATTCAGACTTCATACACATAGAAGGCGGAAGATTATAAACCACAAGGATCACATGCCAATAACTCCAACTCAAAGTCTGTACACCATGAGGATTAAACCCATCTGTTGATATTCCAAGCCAAACATTTCTTCCTTCCGCGGCAAACAACGGAAATTTTAATTTCATTTTTGCCTACTGAGATGAATCGATTGGATGACGCATATATTCAGATGAAACTTGCGCTCGATCGTGCCACATCATTGCGTCTGATATCCAAGGTAGAGAATACATTTTCTTTAATTTTTCGTCTACATGAAAGTATCTCAGCACTTTGTGATAGACGCATTTATGTGTCTATTTTGATCTCAAATTTCTATATTGTTAGTACCCATTTTTGTATTTATTTTGGCATTTTATGTTTTTGGTGTTTTTGGAGAAATAAGATTTTGCGGCGAAATTGGTTCGAAAAGTGGTTTTTGCGCTCTTGGGATAAAACTACTAAAGACACCCCTCATATAGATAAGGGGCACCTCATTGCTAAGGGGCACCTCATTGCTAAGGGGAGTCCAGTACTGGATTAGGGGGACACCCTTCTTCTTCGGTTTGAAATGAAGTTTTGGCGGGAAAAGGAAGCTTTCAATCGCGTAACATTTTGATCGGACTTTGAAGGATTTTTAACGAGATTCAATTACGGATAAGGATTGCTTTGGGCCTGGTAGCGACTAACAGGCTTGATATGGTGTTTAGATCCAACTGAGTTGTGCCAAATCATCGGGCACTCTATAAAACAGGGAATGAAGGTTTCTCGGGTTTATCTGAGTCATATGTGGAATAGGCAAGTGAATATATTCCTTTTAGATTTCATTCTATCTATCAACAGAGTTGTATTAAAAAGGGAAGACGCGTAAAGAAAGTAAAGAAAAAGATTTACTTCCATTATCGAGAAGACGGGGCAACTTTTATGGGAAAACTATATTGGGATTTTTCGAATTATATTTGGTAGTTAGTGAGGATTTAGGAAAGGATATCTTCTCTCATAGGTTCAACTATATCTTGGAGTGAGTTTATAAAGTTTTAACAACTCACAGAAGCCGCATGAAAGAAGTTTAAAGAAGGAAATATCCGGAACTTGGCAGAGAAGAAAAGGAAGGATTGTATCGAGATTTCTGGGAAGCTTGTGTGTATAAATATCTTGGAGGAGTTAAAACAGAGGTTGTCGAGAGTTTGGGGCAGCAGTAGGGATAATTGGGAGGCTACAGAGCCGAAAAAATCAAGTTGCAGAAAGGTATTCTTATAGTGTATAGGAAGAAGATGACGAAGAACATACTCACAGAGTCAGTCGCAGAGAACCGTGGCAAAAAGTACTGCAGAATAAAAGTATCGTTTAAAGGCAGTCTTATTTTCTCTCGTATCAGCTTAAGCCGCAACTTTTATAAACGTTGCGGTTTCACTCGATTTATTCTTTTCATAGATTTTCATCCTGTAAACACTTTGCGAGCTATGAATATCAATTTTGAGCGTGTTTTGACCATGAGGAGCTAAACCCCATCACTAGGATGAAGGAGGAAGCCTTATCACAATTGTTTGGTAACTATAATTGATTCTTTATGACTTTTTGCACTTATTTTAATTGATTTATGATTTTCACTAATTAGTTGTGATTTCGTTTGATGGTGTATGCTTAGACGTAAGAGCTTTTGATACATCATGCTTGTGATTTACATCTAATCTTTTAGAAATCTACTTTTGGCAAAGAAAAGAGTCAACAAAAGAGCTAGAATTATTATGAGTCATTATATGAACCAATTGAATGTGATTAATGGTGGAATCCGAAGTCCTAGTATCTCTCGATTTTGTGACATCTTTTATATATATTTTTGTTTTTTAGTGTTTTCTCTTTTTAAGTCTTAAATCAAATCCTTTACGAGTCCGAGTGAACGACAACTTTCTTACCACATCTATAATCACATCACTTTGCAAGGTTCATTTGTCACCACAGGACCATCTTTGGTAGCTTTCAACTTAAACCTCGGAGTTTTGCATACCGGACACTCTATTAAATCCTCATTCTCCTCGTAATACAGAATACAATGGTTCTCACAAGCATGAATAGCCTTCACTTTCATCCCCAGATCCTTAAGCATTGACCTCATAGCATCATAGTTTTTGGGCAACTTGTTAGGTTTCAGAAGCCACTCTCTTAACAAATCCAACAAACTGTTGACACAATTACCCGAAATTTTATAAGTTTTCTTCATATTATGCGGTTCTACCATAGCGAGAGAGGATTGTGAGATTGTCTTCACATGAAGGGTATAACTTCTCTCCGCTAACAATTTGTACCTATTATAACGCTTCTCGACATCTGGATCTTCTAAGGGTGATTCTCCAATTTATGTTACATCACGGTCATGATGAATACCAAAGGAAGAGTCAATAAAATCATTCAAATTCAAACAATCTGATTGCTTATCTGGCATTTCTTCGACTACGACTTTCCCCTTAGAACGACTTGTTGAAGCACCATCTTTTCTCTTACCATGTAAGCTCCAGGTGGTGTATGTCTTGTCGACACCATGCTCATACAGATGGGTCCTAACAATCGAGAATCCAAGTGGATGTCTATTTTCACACTTCCTACAAGGGCAAGCACACGTTTTTGCACAAGTACCATTTGCCATTGCAAAATCAATGAATTTTCTAACCCCTTCTCTGTATTCTGGGCTATAAATGTCTGTTATATGCATCCAAGATTTATCCACAAAATTTAACATCCTACAAACAAGTAAAGTACTATGTCTTAGTAACCTAAGTTTATCAACTAAACCTAAAAATGTCACATATTTATCAACACACCACAATAGAAAACAATTCACAATGTAGTTGCAGGAAATCCTACACTACACACCTCACTCGAATTCGCTTAATCCATCCATTTGAAGATGAATAATAATGTGTTTTATTAATTGTTTTCTTGAAAGGTTTACAAAGAAATGTAGAACAGAGCTAAAGAAATTACAATCACTCTTAATTCTCTCTCCTAATGACTTGCTTAACAATTCAAAAGACCTCTCCCACAACAGACTGACTCGACCCTTTATATAGGGTATTACATAGCGGATGACGACTAAGTGTCCTTTATTTCGGAAGCGACTCGCGAATCCTCGCGAGTGTGTAAGTGCTTGTCCTCGCGACACCCCTAATTCTCGCCAAGTTTTCACACTTTCCTCATGTTTTGATTTGTCATCATCCATTACGTCATTTATTTATTTCCATGCGACTCCTTCGCAACGTGATCGTTTATTAATCTCGCGAAATATTCTTTGTCGCGATATTCAGTCCTACATCTTGCCTCTTCTCATGTATTCTCGAAGAAGAGAGTATCATGAGAATCAATATCTTGAAATGCCGCAACAGCTCATCCTTATCTGTTTTAACCCCGTAAATTTTACATAGAATTTATAATGAGATGTCTTTTCTTCCATTCCTTTCTTGACACGTTTCATCCAACCGCTTATTTCGACCATTCATGTCCCATCTCGCATTAAATGCACTTATTTCCCCAAAATCTTTCTCTCTATATATCGTTTTCTCCTCTTTCTCTTCTTCTCTTTTATTTTCTCTCTGCAACTTTCCTTCAACTTTTTCTTCCGCAAATTGCGCTTACACTTGCTTCCTTTTCGATTCTTCACTTCTCCCTTCATTCCCATACCCACGATAATGGCTTCACTTGGTCGTACATACGCACCACTTTTCAATGACGTTTTCCAGAAATTAAAGGAAAAAGGTTTCACTTTATCAACCATTCCAAATCAAGAATTCTCATCTATGCTTTCTGCAAAATTGTTTTCTGATCATCAATGTGATGATCAGAAAATCATAGTCTCGCTAGGTCAACTCCTCGCAGGGATCCCCATTCCTCTATATAATCCCGAAACACCATTGTTTTATGAGATTCTTGCTCACGAGAAATTCTCGCGGGCTGTTTATCAATTGAATGGCGACTGTATTCGCTTTGATGCTTGAATCGCCTATCGTGGCGCCGGTAAAGGATCTTTATATCCCGATAATGTTAGAGATCCTCAATTTGCGAATTTACCAATAATTGCCGAGAAGTATCTTGTGGACAACTTCTTTGCAAATTATTGAGTCATAACTATGAGAAACGATAAATCTCATTGGGGTGTTCGATTGAAGAAAAACGATAACGTTGATCGACAAAGTTTGCTCATGCGGGACATTGGCCCGGCATTCGGGTAAAAATAATACCCCTCGCCACTCCAAAGATGAAAAGTGGTGGGTTGTACCTCTTTTCTCGAGTGGACCTTATATCATGAGGCTCACATGCACTCCCGGCCCAATCTCGCGAATTATTATCCTTGGGAGTTTAAGTGGCACGAGAAGACAAAAGAGGTATATATTTTTTTTTTTTTTTTTTTTTAAATTTACTTTGCTATGTCTTCCATTTCTTTCATTCATTAACTTTTAGAAAATTTTTAGATCACCAGAATGAGAAAGAAATACAAAGAGAATCCATGCCAAATATCTGGCGATACTTCGATCGCTCACGGATGAAGTAAGAAACATTTTCTTTTGTTATTTTAAACAATATTGTTGCCTCTGTTTCTTATCTTTATTCGTGTGTGAAGATTGGTGTTGAAGAAGTTGAAACCGCAAAGATTAATGATGAAGAAGCTAATCTTTGCGAAAGTTAAAGGCAAGAATAAGGCCATTTCTCGCAAGGACAAATCTTGGTCCATCTTCTAAAAGACGAAAAGTTCAATCTCCCTCCCATTCTAATTCCCAAGTCGGCGAGGACTCGGAAAATGAAAATGAGATCGATATCTATTCTCGCTAAGGGGACTCATTCGGATACTTACGCTATGTCGCTATTATACGGTATTTTTCCGATCCTATGCAAGGACCTGGGAGATGATAATTTATCCGCTACTTGCGAAGCTCTCGCCAAAATCTGCGACGTCCCACTATTGGAGGACACTGAGTCTTTTCGCGGAATTTCCCGAACAATGACTCCTAGCCTTTTAAATGCTCTCAATGCTTTGGTATGTTCATATTCCTTTGTTTCTTTGTGATTTCACTTTTGAGTTTTGTTTTAATTATTTCTTTATTTTCTTCTTTAGTCAGGGAGAGCTTCTTTTGTTGTTGCCTCAGACCTTGAGAAGAGACGCAATAACCTTGAAAAGAAGAACCTTCAACTTAACAAGAAAGTCCGAGAATTAGAAATTGAAGTTGCGTCTTCTCGCGATAAAGATGAGAGAATTCAAAAATTGGAAACCGAGCTCGATTCTCGGAAGACTAAAGTATCTACTCTTCAAAGTGCAAATCAACAACTATATGGTATAGAATTCTTTCTCTTCAAATCGTTTTCATTTTTCCATTTTTTTTTTACTCACGATTTATTATTCTGGAGACATATATAATCTCTACGAAGAAGCCATTCTTCTTCATTCGTTTCAGAGCCTATGGATAATGATATTCTTCTTACTTATCTCAACGAATCCTTAAATAGTTCATCAAATAAAATCGATTCTCTTCCATTAAATGAACTTCAAACCAAACATCGCCTCTTAGAGATTGAACATAGATCCGGTTTGAATTTAGCCAATCAATTTAAGCGAATGTACCTTGATTCCAAGAAGAAAGCCAAAACCTTAAGGAAGAAAATTAGTGATCTCATAGATGAAAAAGATCGCATTACTAACAAAGGTGCACAAGCTTTAGCAAAATTTCAAAAATCTCTCCTTGATGTGCAAGTTGAGCGAGATGAACTCCTTCGTCGAATACCATACTTAGCGGCGAGAAGACCAAATTCGTTCACTTTTTGTCATAAATAATGATGATGAGTTTGCACAGGCTGCGAAGGTTCTAGATAATGCTAGAAATAACTTAGGTGTCGATGTTAGTCTTGCGCAGAGCAAACTACCTTGATCAAGGATATGATCTTTGAAAGAGAAGGTTGTTTATTACACTTTTTACTTTTAAATTGTTCTTTTTCTTTTTGTACTATTATCATTAATTCATTTTCTCATCTTTTGAGAATGCGAAAAGAGATTTGAGCAAGGATTGGAGAGCTTGAAAACCGAAAAAGAACGACTCGCAAAGGATCTCTCTCTTGCGAGAATAAATATTCTAAATTAAGCAGACAATTCCAAACTACGGTGGCAAATTTTAATAATGATGTTGTTCGTTTTCGTAATCAAGCTATGGAAATAGTTTGTAATGATCACAACATCCCTCTTCATTCATATCCTTTTCTTCTTTGAAGAAGTTCAGAGAACTTTTGTCTCGGATGTTTCGATAGTGAAGCTAATGAAGAAGAAGAATCGGCGACGAGAGTGATGGAACCAAAGAATCAATGAAGAAGAAGAACCAAACAAAGAAATAACTTCTTTTTCTTCTTTCATTTCTTGTAGTATCTGTATACATATATCTTTGACTATTGAATGTGAATTTCAACTTTTGCTTCCTTTGTTGGATATATCAATCAAACAACCCTTCTTTGTAATTATAACTTCACACTTGCCTCTGTCCATAAGATATAATCAACTTTGCGAGTTACATAAAATATAATCATTCTCATGAGATATAAATATATATATCATTCATTTTTATTTTTTTATTTTTTATTTTTTTATTTTTTTTTTTATTTTTATTTTTTTTTGACTTTGCACATTATCATTGAGACAAGATCGCAAGATATCTTCATGGATTAAGAAATCTATTGATCTTGCCTTATCATTATTTGTGTGGTCTTATTATGCCTTCTAAGTAAAGGTCTTATTTTGCCACCCCTCATTGCGACAAGATCGCAGGGCCGTCTTTACACTTTCATATAATGACCCATTGACCTTGTCTTATCATTTCTTAAGTATTTTTGCCTCTGCGGGACATTATATTTGCGACAATATGACAGGTTTAAATGTTCTTGCGACCATAAAATCCCGTAACATTGTCGTCTTTGCGTGAAATCGCAGGACGTTCTTACATTTTCATGTAAAAACCCATTGATCTCGTCTTACCCTCGCGTTAGTATTATTGCCTCTGCGAGGATCATTGCACAAATATGACAAGCCTAAATTCTCTTGCGAAAATAGAGCCTCATGACATTTGCGTCTTTTGACACTTATCGGCTCCTAATGGAGGGTGCCGCCCTTATCTTCTCCCTGGTTGCCCCTTCAAGGAGGCGTACATCGGCCATACAAGACTAGCTCCTCCCATCCGGTCTTAACGACAAGCGGTTGTTTTCGCAGACCTCTTATCCCTTATACCTATAGGTCTTATGGTTACGAGGCTGCACCCTAAGTGGAGTTTTCTTCGGGCCGAGTGCAGCATGTTCCAAGACTTGTCAAGAGTGGTAAGAAAGTTCCATGCTCCCCGCACTCTTGACTCAACCGTGTACCTCGGCGCCTTGGTCATACACTGACTCCTTGGAAGAGACCCTCGGGCGTCCAACCAGGGTATAACCTTATATATATAGTTGGAAATCCAAGGTATCTCCCCCGGATAGGCTTTCATGGGCCCAAATCTCCATGACCCGGGTTTCGGGAGAGCGGTGTAACCTTCCACCGAGCCATGTTAAGAGATACCCCCTTATATGACGTACTTTAGGTCTTACATTTGCCTCTTGCGAAATATCATTCGCGAACTAGGGTGTACGCCATAAAGGTTTGTCCCATTCACTCACTCATTCATTTTATCAATTTATTCAATCATTTGTCTGCGAAGTTATCGCACAATCTCATTTCAATTATTCAATAGATTTGTACACATTCTTCATGGCGAGATTCTCGCACAACTTTTCCGCAACCATCATCTCTACTTCTTATCCTTACCATGCTTTCACCACTAAATTGTTATCTTTTCTCGCAATTATTCATTTTTTATACCTTTTATTCTTACTTCCTTACGCCTCGCATCGGTCCAACATTTCAATGTCTCCTTTGCATCATGATATTCAGTTGCTTTTGTGCATTCACTTGTGACATCTCTTCTTCTTTTGTTTCTATGGTATCTACCATTAGTCTTTCTTTTCTTTGTTCATTCTTTACATTCTTCCTCCAACCTTTCTTTTTTTTGTTCTCTCTTGCGACTCTCTACATCCACCTCATAACATTTTTGCCCCTCTATCCAATCTCCTTTTATAATTCCGACACCGCTAGGATGTGGAAATTTTATATTTGATGGTATGTCGATGCTACACCTAGAATTTCATGGAGCCATGGTCTTCCAATCAATGCATTGTAGGGAGATTCCACATCAACTACACAAAACAAAATATCAGTTGATAACCCCTGCAAGGGTATCCTTATGTGCACTTCTCCTTTGGGCTTGTTCGCGGTACCATTGAAACCATATATTTTGTATGTTGAAGGGATCAAATCTTCATCTCTTCCTCCCATAGTTTTGTAAGTATGGTAGAAAAGAATGTTGACTGAACGGCCAGTATCAATTAATATTCTATTGATTGCCCAACAATTTTCCGCTTCATCATCTTCGCCATCAATAGGTTTTGGATTAATTTCCAGTTTTACCACTAATGGGCTATCATGTGTTTCTCTTCCTTTGGGTACTTCTTCAGCCGCGAAAGAAATAATCTGCAATTGCCACTCTTTTAACTGCGATGTCTTCGCAATATTCATCACTTCTTTATCATCAGCATCCCTCGCGAAAACTCTACTAAGTACACTGTCATGAAAATCTTCAATAGTGCGGTATGAGTGTACAATGGAGTTGCAAAACAAATTTTTAGCCTTTGCCCCAACTTCTATAACAAATGTTTATTTTCCCTTTGCCGGTGGTGGTGGTAAATGTTGAACTTTCTCTTCTTCTTTTAAAAAGTGATTCAACTTTCCTTGATCAATCATTCTTAGGATAATTCTCTTGATGTTTTCAGGTCATTCGTTAGGTGCCCATGAAAGCGGTGGTAAGAGCAGAACTCATGACTTCTATCTCCGGTGGTGGTTAACTTCCCATGTTCCATGGTGCAGGTATGTTTTCCATCAAAGTATTGCTTCCCATATTTTTCCACACTTTGGCATTCAATGGCGGCATTTTAATTTCCTCCCACACTACTCGTGACTTCATTTGTCCTCTATGATAGTGCGCCTCTGGCCTCCATAAGTCTCTTGCGAATTATGCCTTTGACCTCCATAGGTTTCTTGCGGTTGATCAAGCCTTTGAATTTTATTATTTCCGCCACGGTTGTAGAAATTTCTTTCTCTTTCAAATTCTTCATGATCGCGACTTCCCATAGCTACCAATTTTGGCTGTTTATCATCTACCATTCTCTCTTGTTGCCCTTGCGAGGTGCTCGCCACTGTTTGTATTAATCTAGGTAACAGACTTGCATTCACAGCACTTGAATTTGTATTCATGGCCGGGTACGATTCTACTTCATTTTGCCTTTCCTCCAAAGCAATATATTCCTCTTGCAATTCTCTCAATTCGGTCATCGTGATCGTATTCTTGACTCTGAAAACTTGAACATATAATAAGTTGGTTGCGAACATAGCATTTATGAATGATAGTATGAGATATCTTTCATCAACCCGTCCCGCCATTTCGCTACACATTGTCTTCCATCTTCTTGTCGGATGTCTCAAGCTCTCGCCAACTCTTTGTTTTAGCCCAAATACATCTTCAATGCCGGGTCGCGAAGAGTTGTTACTTATATACGCCCCCAAGAATATAGCCTGTAAATGATTGAATGATGTGATTGTATTCCTTGGTAAACCCTCAAACCATTTCAACGCTTCTCCCGTTAAACTCGACGCGAAGTATTTGCACAATATAGCGTCATGGTTTTCCCACTGTAGCATACATCTCACATAAGCCTTGATGTGTTGTCTGCACAAGTTGACCCATCAAAAATCTTTGGTTAATTTGGTAAGTTGCATTTTGGGGGTATTCCTCCCAACTGCACCTCAATGTAAAGGGATTCTTCGCGGCTCTGCGATGGCAAATCTAACTTGTCTTCTTCCTCATTCTCTTCTCTTGTTCAATATTCCTCTCATCTCTGCCAATTCTCTCAAAATTTGTTCGTTTGCCTCGGGATTTGAATCTATTGGTCTTTTTAATTCCACCTCTCTTCTTCTGCGCTCATGTCTACTTATACTTTTACGACTCATCACTTTCTTCTCTCCTTTCTCTGCGGCTTTCTCCCTCATTTCTTTCGCGAATTTGTACACCATTATATCTATCAATCTCTCTTCTCGGTTGTCTATCGGCTCTCCTTTGCACTCTTTCATATTCTTCATTGATATTTTCCTTATTGCGATTTTGCTCGCGCCTTCTTTCTCGGTTGTCATGATTATTCTCGCCGAATTGCCTCTTCAAATTCACGTTCTTCTATTTTGCCCTCAATCTTTCCCTTTCACAAGCTAGACGTGCTTGCTCAACATAGTGTTTTTCAATGTCATTTTCGATCTCCTTTTGTTTCCTTCGTGCCTCTCTTCCATGCAATATTCTTCTTCCTTCTATCCGATTTTCTTCATCGGTCGGATTATTACGCTCTTGAGGTTGCCTATCTCCTTGATTTCCATCATTTTGGCCATTTTGTACAGTCTCGAGTCGTGGAACATAACGATCTCCTTCTATTTCTCTTCTCTCGCGACATCCTTCACCAAGATTTGGTTCTCTTTCCAAATTTTCTTCATTAATAGTTTCTACGGGTAATTTTCTCCTCCTATCTTCTCGACCGAACTTGATCTTGATCTCATTACTACTTCTCGATCTTCTATTTTGCAATCTCGGATTTTCCATTCTCAACTCATGATTTTGCCTTGTTAAATTTGCACGTTCCTCTGCTTCTAACCGCCTTTCTTCATACATTGTTTGTCTCAATGTTTCTAATCTGCGATCTCTTCATTTCCACGAATTGTTTCTCCCATTTATTCTCGATTTCTATCTCCTCGTCCATTATTTATCTCTTGTTGTTGTTCTTCCTCTCTTTCCTCCATAGAATCGATCTCCATGTGTGTACACTTACTTTATCATAATCCATAGTTGTGTTTGCAGTCGGTTGAATTGGCGATTGAATTTGATTTTCCTCATCATTTCTTATGTTCATCCTTGATGATTCTCCCCTTTCATTTCTCCTTTCACCGACAAGTCTCCCGCTTCTTCTCACGATTGTTTGTCCTTACGGTACATTTCTCCTTCTAGCCATTTCTTTCTTTTGGTAAATTCTTAAAAATTGTATCAAATTTCTCTTCTCTTACCCAAATTCTCCTGTTTCTAGCGCATATGTAGTTGCAGGAAATCCTACACTACACACCTCACTCGAATTCGCTTAATCCATCCATTTGAAGATGAATAATAATGTGTTTTATTAATTGTTTTCTTGAAAGGTTTACAAAGAAATGTAGAAACGAGCTAAAGAAATTACAATCACTCTTAATTCTCTCTCCTAATGACTTGCTTAATAATTCAAAAAGACCTCTCCCTCAACGAGACTTACTCGACCCTTTATATAGGGTATTACATAGCGGATGATGACTAAGTTGTCCCTTTATTTTCGGAAACGACTCGCGAATCCTCGCGAGTGTGTAAGTGCTTGTCCTCGCGACACCTAATTCTCGCCAAGTTTTCACACTTTCCTCATGTTTTGACTGTCATCATCCATTACGTCATTTATTTATTTCCATGCGACTCCTTCGCAACGTAGTCGTTTATTAATCTCGCGAAATATTGCTGTCGCGATATTCTGGTCCTACACACAACAACATCAATTTCTAAAACTATAAACCCCATATGTTGAAAAACTTTCGATTAAGAAAACAATAAAAGAAATACCTTAATAATTAGTTGAGAATCGATAGATTCAGAAATTTTAATCAAACTCAATCCTTCTGTGATAACTCGATTAAGCTTAAATCTTTAATAAAATCGACGAGTCACAGAAGAATCGGTTGAATCAACTTTGTTGATGAAGTTTCCTGCAACTGAATCTCAAATTAAATCTGATGAATTTTCTGGTGAAATCGGTGGCCGCTGCAGGGATATACCAAGAAGTCGGTGAGATGTGAAATAAATGGAGGTGAAAGATATGATGTAGTAATGCCTCAACCGTTTTTCTATCAAAACATTAAGTTGTTTATCTACATACCAACTTTCAGACATATTAAATGAAAAACTAATTTCATATGATTTAATTTTGTTTTCGGATTTTAATTTTGTTTTCTGATTTTCGGTAATTAAAATGAAGAGTTATAATGGGAAAAAATGTTGGAGAAAAAAGCCAGAATCTTTGGGAGGCTGGGTAGCCCTTGAGTGTGATATGAAATTGGGAGATGATAGTACTAATAGAGGCGCTAATAGTAGTAATGGAGGGTAGCAATGTAACTTGGAAATTTAAGTTGAGGATAGGAAGGTAATTACCCACAACCCTCCTGAAACTCTATAACAGATACCAATTATTGCAACGATTATCAAATGTTACAAATTTACCAACGTCGATACGACGTTACTTAAAAAATATCCATTAGAAATTCGGTTGTTACAAAATCCCTGATTTCGTGTAGTGTTTTGTCTATTCTAAGGTTTTCTCTTCTGATATAAAACCATTCAAGAGTTGTTGATCATAAACCCTAGGTTTTGGTAGATTTCAGTTTCCGATCGTATAACAACACTTGTTAGTCGAAATCGGAATCTAGAAAGAAAATTTCGATTAATGTATCTCATAAAAATCCTTAAGAAGTTTTAAACAAGATATCTATAGATTTATTCTAGTTGTTCTTGTGGTAGAATAATTAGGTTTCTCTTCAATTTTTGAAGAGTATAATAATCCCTAGTCTTACCTAGTAATTGTTTTTCTCAAAACAAACACAAGATTTCCAAAACCTTGATTTACATCTAAAGGGAAATCGATTCGGTGTTTTGTGAAAACAAAAGATCGAAAAGTATCAACCGTGTTGTTGTATCTTTTAAGACTTTGTTCTGCCAGAAGATTTTCGGGAATAACTTCTAAAGAGAATTTTTGTTCTGCTAGAAGTTAAACAAGAAGAATTCCCAAAGAGAAACAGTGTTCTGCTAGGAGTTCTATTAGTCTTTGAGCGGTATTACATCTTGTACGAATAGGTAGTAGGCAATTGGTGTAACAACTTATAATCAGTGTGTGTTTCTTATGGACTAGGTCCCGGGGTTTTCCTGCATTTGCGGTTTCTTCGTTAAAAAAATTTCAGGTGTCTGTGTTATTTATTTTCCGCATTATATTTTATTTATGTAATTGAAATATCACAGGTTGTGCATTAAGATCAATCAATTAGATAATCCAACCTTTGGTTGTTGATTTAACTTGATTGACACTTGAACATTGGTCTTTGGTACCGTTCAAGTTGTTTCACATAATAATCAGGCTCACGGATTTCTATATGTTTGATTTGCTGATTACATTGTGAAACAGAGATATATAAACTCATTGATATACTTTTCTCTAGATTGAGTCTGACTGTCTAGTTGATTCTCTAGAAATTATATTGGAGTAAGTCCTCTCCAGTTGCTTAAACGAATTGTTGGGTGTGGTTGTTAGACCCCAGCATTTTCAATTGGTATCGAGTAGGCAAACACGTTAAAGACCTTATAAGTCTGTGTTTGTAGTGATCTGATATGGATATAAGTTCTATCTCTATAAACGTACCGCCAGCCTTCGATGGCACAACCTATTTATGGTGGAAAAATTTTATGCGTGCTTTTATACATGCGCGAGATTTTCAATCATGGGTTTGTATTGTTAATGGCTATAATCCTCTATTAGTTACGGTAGACGGTGTAACTGTTGCAAAGGATATTGGTGATTATGATGATCTTGAGATTCTTACAGCAAAGCAAAATTCTGAAGGATTAAATGCTATCATCCATGCCATTACCCTGAGATCTCAGCATCATGTGACTACTTGCACAAAGTCTAAAGATGCTTGGGATATTTTAGATAGCGTATTTGAAGGAATGCGCAGAGAAAGAAGCAAGGCTTCAAAATCTAGCTTACGTGGGAAAACCTTCGCATGTCGATGATGAAACCTTTGATGAGTTTAACCAAAGACTTTCTCAAATAGTTAACTCCTCATATTCATTAGGAAGAACTATTCTCAGAAAGTTATTGTGTGCAAAATTCTCGAGTCTCTACCATCAAGATACGAGTCTAAGAAACATGTCATTAAAGAAGCAAACGCTCTTTCTACACTCTCCAGAAATACTCTTGTTGGAAAGTTAAAGATCTTTGATAATGAGCACCTAGGTCTGGAAAGAAGTGATTTCTTTTAAAGGCGCAAACAATTCCGCTCTAAGGATAAATACGGTTATGGATGCTAAGGATGTTACTCCACGAAAATTTAGAAAAATCTTGAGAGACGGGGAAAAGAGTTTTTCTAAAGGTGCAAAATCTCATAATGATGATGTGAAATGCTTTAAGCGCCATCGTGGTTTCGGGCACCTTTCTTGATATGTCCTAGTTTGGAGCCGTAGACATCGGCATATGCAAGCAGCTTTGACTACTCTTGATGATGGACTGAATATTATGATCACCAAGAGTACGCAGCGAGGTTGCATTAGCTCTGGAAAAATTCTTTCGGATCCGATTCGATTCGATTCCGACGAAGAAGTTTTCCATAAAGATCTAGTTGCTAATAATCTTCTTAAGGAATGTCATCAAAAACTCTCGGAAGCCGAAAGCACCATACTCGAGTGAGAAAGTTAAATATGTGAGACTTCGTTGTCGAATAAAGACTTGCAAGACCAACTTAATTCTATTGGTGCAAGAGATTATCTCAACGAAATACGAATGCTTAAAGAAGAAAGTGCCTAAGTCGAGATTGGGAAAATATTCATCAAGTAAAGCAAGATAACTTGGAGAACATTGAGATGAACTTGTTATTTGATTCAGAACGAGAAGATATCAAAGTTCAATGTAAATTATCCAAGAATGATCTAGTTATTGCGCTTGAAAAGGTCAAAAGGTTGGAAGAAGAAAACTCGAGCTTAAAAGAGAGTTTGTCTAGAAATAGCAGCTCAAAAAAATTAACCTTGATATTGGGAGCATGTAGAATTCATCGTGATACACGAGGATTGGGCTATGAAGGAATAGACGCTCCTGGTATTTGCAAAGAGGTAAAATTTATCGAGCTAAAGATTCTTCTAAACCAAAACCTTCCACGGTTGACAAAAGTGAAGGATCTCTACCAACTGTCGATGACGAAAATAGGAAATTCTGTCAAGCTCCAAAGCAAGCACATACACATTCAGGTAACGCTAAACATAACTTTTTCCATTCTACTAAACATTGCTTTTATTGTGGAAAACCAGGTCACTTGCAAATAAATTGCAGATATCTTAAACGAGATAAAACCAGATCTGATTATGTTAAGATGACAAGATCTGATGTTCCAAAATGGAGAAAAACTGAGACTCATAATTTCAGTTCTTCTAGTATTCCCTCCAAGAAGTTTCATAATTATATTGGGGAGAAAAAGATATACGTTGCTCCAAAAACTACTCAGAAATGGGTATTAAAGAAGATCAATAAAGAAACAAGTACTATTAAGAAGGATCTCCCATACAAGAGTTCGACAAGGGATAACATTTTAAAAGGTATGGAGCAGGTTATTGAAAGTTTCAAGGAAGTTGTTAAATTCCTAGAGTCCATGCATGATTTTTTTCGAATACCTATGGTGAGCAAGATTTTGTTCACCTCAACACAACCTTATTGTGTTGGAAGTGTATCCTCACCAAGAAGCCCTTGTAAATGCGGTGAGGATTGCAAAAGAATTGGGCGCACATATTATGTTGGGTATCTTTTATATGTGGAAGCATTTTTGCTTTAGCTAGATTCATCTTATATTCTTGACGAAAGTCATGTTGATTATTTCAATAACTTGAAAATTGCTTTGATGCTAATAGTGTGTGAAAACGGCTATTGTCATCCTCTAAGAAAGTTTCAATGATTGAAATAAGAGTTTAGAACACTTAACCATTATTGGACATGACATGTTGTGTACTCTTGCACATATGTAATCCATGTCCGGGAACTATAGTATGCGTACCCGTACGCGTACCTGTTAGTTTGTGAATTCCGGAAACCTAAGTATGCGTACAAGTTCGCGTACTGGCGAGAGGTTCAGGTCCGTGAATTACTGCTGGGATTGGATGTAAGCGTACTCGTTTGCGTACTGCCGGAAACCAATCTTGGTCCGGGTATTTCAAGTATGCGTACACGTTTGCATACTTGAAGGTTAAAGTTCTAAAATCGGTTGTGTACATGAACTTAAACATTTATATAATAAGGAATGCAATCTTTGCAAACCGTGGCTATAATGTTCATGGATTGATTCGAGTGAATCAAACCGATTTTACTTCAATTGTGTTCTTGTATACTTCTATGAGAATATAGCAATTGAACAACTCTTTAACTAGTTTCATTTGAGTCATTTGAACTAGTTATGGTTAAGACGAATATGGCTAAATACCACGTGTATGATTCTTAATTACCTAACTTGATTTGTGATTGAAATTCTTAAATATAACAGGTTAGAAGCAATAATCAAAGCCATTGGATGTTGGTTTTTATTGTCAAAGAAACTTTTTCATACACTTATGATAACCATTCTTGGTGTAAATCCTTGTGGAAAAGGTTATTCTTCATTCTAAGCATATCAATTCTTGTTTATACAAGTTTGTATCTTGGAAAAGATGATCACAATACTTGATCTTCATGATTGCATATTGTGTATTGTTTACCATGAGATAGTTCTAATTTTTGGTAACACGATCTCATGAGAAACTTTCAATGATTGGTCCTTAGCTCGTATCTCCTTGTGGGATGTCTAAAATCCATTATATAAATCCTTCTCTCTGGAGTAAGGTCACTCTTGTTGTTATTTAGGGAATGACATTTTATGGGGGCGAGTTCTTTTTGAACTTGTGCTTAATTGTCATATCTTTGAGGGGAGAAGCGGTTGTGGAACATATAGGGGTTAACTTGTATCTTAATAAACTCCTCGATGAAGTCACTAAGTTTCGACTCTGTGATATCATTTAAAGTAAAGTTGATATGTTTTCTTTTGGTCAAGAAGTTTCTCTATGAAAATTTCATTAGGATCCCACTAGTTTTCGTACCTTTTTCAATTTATATTGACAAAAAGGGGGAGAATTATTTTGTAGTTACACTACATATACATATGGTTTACGGATCATTATGTAAGGGGGAGTGGTTTTCATTGTGAGATGAAGTATTGACTAAGGGGGAGTGATACATATCACCGTAGTATTATTGCCAAATTTGTGATACAATTGAACTTTGATGATGTGTAATAATACTATGATGGATCTTCAACAAGTACAGGATGAGCACACGCATAGTTGAAGAACCAAGGAAATCAAGCATGTCGGATTTTGGAGCTGTAATGCTTTTAACAAGTACAACCCATATGTAAAATGGTTTTGTCACTAAAATTGACAAAGGGGGAGATTGTTAGAGCATTGATTGGTTGAACCCACTAGCGTTGGTATGTCAAGTTAGTTGTCAATTTTAGTTGTCAAAATGTATTCTTGATTTAGCATACTAAAAATAGTTTCGGACTAGATTAAGTCTAAGAAGTAGAATCAAAGCTATCCTTGAAGGATGAAGTTTGAAGACTACAAGAATACATCAACAAGGACTTCATCAACAAAGGTATGTGATAATTGATTTCATTCGGATTCTTGTTCAATTCTACCTTCCTAATCTATCAAAACAAATGCTCACTTTATGGAACAATTCCTATGACGGTAAATGTACATTTATGTATATATACTCGAGGTTATTTGATCCACGACCTTTGTGACAATAACCTTCATCCCTGGAAAGGTTCTCATGTTATAGTGAATGAGCTTACGAATTCAACGAGCCAAGAATCACTCAATTCCGAGTTATAACGATGAAGTTATGAGTGATTTATTAAAGTAACAATTATAAGTGTTGATGTAATTGTTACGGTTCATTAGTAGGAAACAATCCATGAACTGTTTGTAACGGTTCACGGACTTGAGCCCAATTACGTGATTAGAAGTATTTTTTATTCAAGTTGGTGATGTTTCGATATCTAGGCAAGTTGGCTATTAATCCAAACATATACCATATTAAAGTGTTTGTGATAACTTTTAATTCCTACCTAAGTTAAAATGTGATCTACTCACATAAATACAATATATGCTAATACTTATTTATTTAATTATTTATGCAAAATATTTGTAACTTAGGAAAAACTCCCAAAATTAGGAGAGTCTTGAAAAGGAAAACAGCCTAAACCTTAGCGTAGCTTGCAAACTAACCTATTCACTATAAATAAAGAGTTTGTGAATGCTACACATTTTTATCCCCTTTGGAAAATTTGTATAAGCTTAATAAGGTTGTTTTCCATGTCTTACATTCTTCATGAACAAGAGTGAGATAAAAGTCTTTGTTTTTGGGATCACAAAGCCGAGTTGGATTTAATCTTCGTGATTGATTATACAACTTGTAATCTAGGTTTTTCACCTCTTGTCTATTCTAAGGTTTTCTCTTCTGATATAAAACCATTCAAGAATTGTTGATCATAAACCTTAGGTTTTGGTAGGTTTCAGTTTCCAATCGTATACCAACACTTGTTAGTCGAAATCGGAAGCTAGAAATAAAACTTCGATTAAGGTATCTCATAAAAATCCTTAAGAAGTTTTAAACAAGATATCTCTAGATTTATTCTAGTTGTTCTTGTGGTAGAATAATTAGGTTTCTCTTCCATTTTTGAAGAGTATAATAATCCCTAATCTACAAGTTTGTTTTGATATTACTTTTACCTAGTAATTGTTTTTCTCAAAACAAACACAATATTTCCAAAACCTTGATTTACATTTAAAGGGAAATCGATTCGGTATTTTGTGAAAACAAAAGATCGAAAAGTATCAACCGTGTTGTTGTATCTTTTGAAGAGAACTTTGTTCTGCCAGAATATTTTCGGGAATAACTTCTAAAGAGAATTTGTGTTTTGCTAGAAGTTATACGAGAAGAATTCCTAAAGAGAATCAGTGTTCTGCTAGGAGTTCTATTAGTGCTGAAGCAGGTATTACATCTTGTCCGAATAGGTAGTAGGAAATTGGTGTAACAACTTATAATCAGTGTGTGTTTCTTCTGGACTAAGTCCCGGGGTTTTTCTGCATTTGCGGTTTCCTTGTTAACAAAACTTCAGGCGTTTGTGTTATTTATTTTCCGCATTATATTTTATTTATACAATTGAAATATCACAGGTTGTGCGTTAAAATCAATCAATTAGATAATCCAACCTTTGGCTGTTGATTTAAATTGATTGACACTTGAACATTGGTTTTTGGTACCATTCAAGTTGTTTCACATAATAATCAGGCTCACGGATTTCTATTTGTTTGATTTGCTGATTATATTGTGAAACAGAGATATATAAACTCATTGATATACTTTTCTCTAGATTGAGTCTGACTGTCTAGTTGATTCTCTAGAAAGTATATTGGAGTAAGTCCTCTCAGATTTCCAAACAAATTGTTGGGTGTGGTTGTTAGACCCCCGCATTTTCAGTTATCGTAAGAACATCATCGCATTATCAAGCGTTTTATCACAACACTTATTTCATGTAGACCTCTATGCATATGCCCAACTGTTTTGTTGTTTTTCTCCATCAAAATTTGTCAGCAAGAACATATATGAGCTTGTCTAAAACCTATATCCATCTACCCTTAAGTACATTGTTGAAAACGCAGGCGTACCAAATATATCACCAACTTTTTCATTCGGAAACTTGTACGGACAAAACCTAATACAATTTCAAGTAGACCAACTAAATGATCCTTGACAATATGTATATAAAGTTTATGTCTTTAACCTCTTTTCAATCAGTTGCATATAGACAAGAGTCTGTGAACCTGATTGTTAACAAGAGTACTTGGACGATCTCAAAAATCAATATCCAAGATCAATCTAGTCGTATCCAAATAATCCAATCGAATTCTGGCAAGTAATTAAACTTGTTATTTATCTTTTAAGATACAAATTCTACAATAACGAGTCTCGTAATCGATAACAATTAGATAGATGTATCTACTAACATTGAACATGTACAACTTGAGTAAATCCAAATATAAAGATAAAAAATATAATGCGGAAAAGGAAAACACAAGACACCAGAAGTTTTGTTAACGCGGAAACTGCAATTGAACAAAAACCCTGGGACCTCGTCCAGATTAGAACGCCAAACTGTATTAAGACGCCACAGAAACTTGCCTAATATCATACTTCGGACTGAATGTAGTTGAGACTGAATCCACCCTCCAAGCGATTCAGTTACAGTCGCACTTCATACGTTCATGAACCTCACAAGGGTCTACGCAATTGATTTCCTTAGCTGATGTCCCTCTAAGAGTTGTTTAGCCTAAGTGGAGACTTTTGATACCAATTTGCTTATAAAGGATAAGCATAATTGATTTGTGATTAGAGCAAAGATCAAGGTGAGAAAATGTTTGCAATAGACAAAGCTAGCAAATTTCACAAATCTGGAACTTACGACTCCCAAATAACAACCTAGATTCTTAACCACGTCTCAAAAACAATATAAAAATGACGAAATATCTATCTTGAGGAATCACAAAGTATGAGACAAAAAGAACTTTGTGATTACCATCTATCTTGCCTGAAAGAGATTACGAAAACCTCAATAGCAGAAAACCAAGACCAGGATACACAAACTATCAGGGTAAAGATAGTCGGACCTGGCTTCACAAATCCCCAAAACAAGTCTCTTAGTCGTAGACCTAAATATGTTTCTCAGAGGAGACAACTCTAGAATCAACTAGGACACAAAGTGTTAGGAATTGAATTTTCCAGTTAAAATAGCATCTTTATTTATAGTTTCAAAGACTAGGGGGTGCTTAGAATCAAGTTAAGATGACTTGATAATCAAACAAACACTTTTAGGTCTTAAAAATACAATAGAAAAATATAAAGTAGTTTGGGTTCCGAACTGTGTATAATGATTGTTCGGTTAGGTAAGTATGCCAAAGAACTGAAGTAATTTGATGTTCATTTAAACACCTAAGAATTTAATTATGATGTACCTACATAAGTTCTTGAGTTATCAATGAAGTCCTAGAAGTGTTTGAGTGAGTTATAGCAATGTTAATAAGTCTTTGAGCATCTTCCAAAATCTCTTTGGGACAGTTGGTTCAACGGTTCATGAACCGTTCGGCTTGTTTACGAGTCAGGGTGCAACGGGTTGTGATCCGGGTTTTCCAACCCTACAAGATTATTGAACGCAGTTGACCACGGTTTGTGAACCATTTTCGTCAACTGTTAACATATAATACTAACTTTAATAAATCAGTTCATAACGGTTCGTAAATTGTTCCCATCTGAAATTGCGGTTTGCGAACTGGTTCCCCAACCCTCATGTATTTCTGAAACTCATATATCTATGGTTTGCGAAATGGTTCGCCATCCTACCCTGAGTAGAAATATCAGATAGTTCAATATTTCTCTCTTATGATGTTTGAAACATTCCCACATGATAAAATCATTTACATAGGCAATTTATCCACAAATTAATTCACACAATAAACTGTCTAGAACTAATATTGTTAAGGATCATTGAACATCTTTGCATAGAATCATATTTCGAGATCTTTAACAATACATGCTTGAATCAAAATTTCTTCTTTGTAAATCTAGTAGAAGTTATGCGACATCGTCTCAAAAAGATAGAGTGGTAAGATAGTGAGTAAAATAGAATCTTTCAGTCTTCACATACCTGATACAGAAGTTCTCCAAATATCTTCGTCCGATACTCAACTACCATCTTCATTCTTCGAGGGTGATGTCTGATACTCAACTACCAAATTCTAACTTAGTCCGAGACTTGACTTAGTAGACTAGAAATCAAGATATAGTTTTGATCATCAAACACAATAAGCTTGAGATAGCAAAACTTGTGGGTTCAACTGAGCATTGCTCTATCAATCTCCCCCTTTGTCTATTTTAGTGACAAAACTATTTAATACATATGGATTCAAGATAAATAAACCCTTTCAGCTCAATCCACTATGTTTGATTTCCTTGGTTCTTCAACGAAAGTCTTGAAATTCTTCGTTCTTCAAGTTCTTATATGGTTTTGCATATGTTCGTTTAACACCTTTGTTGTTGAAGATCTATAGCGACAACAACTTATGAGAATAGAATGAGGTAATCACACTCTACACATCGGTTGTTATACAGAAACATAGTATTGTTACCTTCCTCAAAGTTCGATTGCACCACAACTTTGAAGCAATACTATGGTGATACGTTATCCCCGTTAGTCAATACTTACTTCTTTTGCAAAATAGGTAAAACCCATATATAATAATCCACTCATCCTTACATGACGCTTCGAAAAGACATATGTAATGTAGTAAGATACTACTTATTAATTCTCCCCTTTTTTGTCAATAAAATTGGCTAAGGGTGAAAAATCGGGATTGAGATGAATTAAACAAAAGAGTATTCAAGACTAGAGAACACATACCATCATTTATTTTTGACGATTTCACCAAGTAAACACGTCAAGGAGATATAAAGGTACAAGAATATCTTACGATGCCACATCCGCTCTCCCCACAAAGATATTACTATTAAGCACAAGTTCAAGAAAACTCTCCCCCATTTGATGTCATTCCGGAAAAATAACATGAGAGACCTTAACTCTAATCAAAAGAGAAGGATTTTCCTCGTACATATAAATTTACTCGCCAGTTATGAACAAAGTAAATAAGTATCCCAATATTTTTCTCTCTTCTCACGATTTACAAACAAAGAAGTTAAAAATAACGATCTTGATGTTAGAGGCTCTGAGATACAAGATTTTCGTGAGAAAAATAATCATCGACAAAAATAATTCTCTACTCTAGTTTCAAACAAGTTAACAATTGGTGCGGTATGATTCAACATAAGAATTATAACTTCTCTCCATGTACGAACATGGATATTAAAGTTCCCACTTATTCCGTGGTAGTGACACAATCAATGAGATAAGTCATCCCTAAAGAACATCTTACATAATCCTGTAGCAGTTTATTCACAAAAGTTTAATCGTTGAGAGATCAATACTTCCATTCTCAAAATAGTTTACTCCTCTTTTGCAAGAGTTAAGAGCTTAACCTATGAGAAAATATGAGACATATGTTATAATCACAGAAAACCGATAGCGAAGAACAAATATCACAAAATGAGCAATACACATATAATCCATGAATATTAGGTATTACAAATCCTCTTCCAAAATAATTTTTATTATATAAACTTTAAACATGCAAGATGATAGTATTTGGAATAGCTAATGTAACACATAAGAACTACTCCAAAAGCTAGTGCTCCTCCTTAAACAATAAGAATAAAATTCCTACAAGGAGTTAACTAGTAAAAGCATCTTTGAATGAGGATTTTCCATCACCTTACTCTTCATCATCATTCGAAAACGGAACATAAGGTTCATGAATAAAAGAATTAACTTCTTCAAACTTGCTTGGTTGTTGTTTACCGAGTGCTTCTTGAATCTCGAGAGATTTTTCTTCTTAATTTTTTCGAGAATATTAGCAAACCTATGTTGATTTGAGCAGTTTGCTTTAGGTTTCTTCACTTTCTTCCTTTTTCTCTTAAAAAGTGAATATATATCCTTGTCATTAGGATAGGAATTCTCAACACTTTTCATTGTTGAATCAACAACTATGTGAATATAGGCTTCACCAGAAGAGATCATACTTGAAGATACCATCGATCAGAAATTTTGAGTATGTAATTCGTTTAAAACACAAAAATAGGAAGACTAATGACCATTGAATTCAGGAGCTGACCGACTTCTTAAGAAACAAATATGTTCACGGACCAAATACCAAACTAATAGGTAAAAATACAAGTTTACCTTTTCTTAAAGTTTGTACATGGGTAAGTCTTTATAATTATTAATTGACAAATAGAGTGAAGTGAGCGTAAGTGATAGTTTCAAGAGAAAAACAATCTTTGAACGATCAAACAATATTAGTTCCCTTGCGGATAAAGTGAGAATAAATTCTGACCATTTAGAATTAACCAAGTCAAAAATCAGAAAACTAGACAAGATTCAAAGGAGCGAGGCTCAACATGAAGTTATGAACTATTGTTATTCTCGTTTTGAATAATGGCATGAATAAATCGAAGAAATATTATCCTAGAGTATATGAAAGAGGATGGAAATTCAAGTAAAAATATTCAAGGCACAAATTAGAGAGTTTGTCCTTAAGCCCTTGGAGGTGCACAGTTCTTGTCTCTTTTCAGGACACATGAAACAAGAAGACACCTTTTCAACATTATTAGTTTGTGTTGGGGTGAGCAACAGTAGGCCACCGCTTGATTCCTGCATGGATTTGTAAATTTTCATTTTAACCGATCATTTAGATCTTGATCTCTTCTTTCCTTTTTATTTAACCTCTTCGTTGGAGATAATCATACTTTTCACTACAATATTTTTTCCGATTCAAAACGATTTCTGAGCATTACAAATCGGGGTCGTAACGGTTCTCCGCTATTACGAAAAGGGGTGCTACAATTTTTTTTGTAACGACCCACTATCCCTTAGGAGAGTTTGGTTTCTGGAAAAATTTGATCACATTTGTCAAATGACTAGCCCTTTGTTGCAGTTTGTTGATATGCCTTACTTTATGCTTGTACTTGAAATATAATTATCAATGTCAAGTGAGAAACGGTCTGAAGCGTATTTTCCAGAAGAAGATAGACTCAGGATAATTGCACCTAGAAACTAAGGAGACTCACGAAGGTCCGTTATCCATAAGCAGTTTCACCTTCCCCGAAGAACCCGTCCATCAGACTGCCCGACCTTTAATGAGACGCGTATGTGAAATCCTCTACTGCTCCAAAGATCAACGCAAAGATGTCTTCGCAGCTCTTCATCATGTCACTTCCTGTGAAAGCTCTCCTTCTATTAAAGAGGTAGAAACTCAACCCGAGCATGTGTCAGAAAGCACAATCAATTAATATAATGAGAAACCTAGTCGGAGACTGCTCACCTTTGCATATGTCAGACGAGACGAATTCGAGAAAACATTGATCGACACCGAAGCAGAATTCGACATAGTAACAATCGATACTCTGAAAATGGCAGAGATCCCAGAATCTAAAATAATGTTTGCACCTGCGATGGTCGAAGACCCTGAATGGAAAACTAAGAAGGCTTACGATAGTGTTAATCTTGAAATCGGCACGGAGATGTTCGAACATGCACCATATTTCAAGTTGTCAAAGGAGATCTAGGTATGATCTGGTTCTAGGATAGCCAAGGATCTACCATTATAGGAAAAATATACATCTACAACTGGAGTTCTGCAACTTTTTTCTAAAAGTCGTAGAACATCTCATGTTTTACAACTTTTTTCAAAGGAAGAGTTGTAGAATGACATCACTACCCACCCCTAGAAACCAAAGGGTTGCGACAAGAAAACAAACGACAACTCTTTAAGAAAAATAGTTGGCGTCAACCATCCTTACACTTCACAATTTTGGGTTTTTTGTGTTTTTTTTTTTTATGAAAATGTATAACAACCTTTATAAGAGTTGTTGAAGTAAAAATATAGGATGTTGGAAAATGAGGTTGCGGGGATTTGAACTGAGCCTCCTGCGTGCAAGTCCACACTATCAATGTAAGGACCCTCAAGCACGTCAATGCTATTAGACCAGTCAAAAGACAATTTACCTGTTAATGGATCAATTAGTTAATATAGATTTTAGCAAATAGAAATTAATCTAACAATAACTTAGATACGAATCTAGAGTCGTTAGATAGATCTCGAAAAGTTATGTGGAATGGACTACTCGAACGTGTCAATCAGATACCAGATGAAGAAGATATCTACGGATTAGAATGAAGGGTAAAATAGTCATTTGCTTAGATAAACCCTGGCTGCCCGTGTCTTTTCGGGCGCCTTAATCAATTTTCTTTGACCTTATCACCAAACCGAATCGAAGAGAAATCCATTTTCTCATATTTTTTTCTTTTTACCTTCTCTTTCCTTCTTCTTCTTCTTCTTCTTCTTCTTCTTCTTCTCCCCATGTTCTTCACCTGTGGAGAAAGGAAGTGATGAAAATAGTGGTTTACAGAGTTAGAGATTAGGGAAAGTCCTTGGAGTGGTTGATGTAGGTGGTGTTGATTCAAGTGGGCGAGTCAGAATCAGAAGAAGAGTTATTAAAAAGAAATTAGAGTTAAGGTTTCCGGATTTGAATTAGGGATTGAGTAAAATTAATAAAAATTATGAGTTCTTTGATAGAGGTATAAGGAAGGGTTAATCATTAATTTGGTGATATATCACGTCGTTGTGGTGATTGAATTCGAAGTTAGGGTTTTATAAGAACTTCAAAGAAGAACCAGGAGATAAAGGTGCTAGTTTAGGGGATTGAATTAAAGGATGGGTCTGATATTATTGAAGAGTTTGATTGATATTTGAGTTTGAATTCGATATTGAAGATAATTAGGGTTTATGTTCTTCAAGAAATAGAAGCTAGGGTTTCAGTAGAATTGGATTGGGGGAAAAGCAATTCAGTGGATGCTGATACTTGAGTAAGACTCTATCTTCGTTTCAGTCTGATGTTTTAGTTTAAATTGTTTAGATTATTGAATCGTTATGTTTGTGAATGAAACTGTTTTGAGTTGAGTTTAGTTTAGAGCTGGAGTTGTTTGATAAGATTATGTTAGATCACAGGGAGGATGAAAAGATGGTGTTACTACTGAGTTAGTAATGAAGATGGTTGTGTATTGTGAGCTGGTGGTACTGGAGTTGTTGGTATGTTTAGATATTGAAATTATTTAGACTGAGGTTGATATGGATTCGTAGAGGAAGAATGATGGCTGATGGGGTTAAATCTGAAGAAGCTGTTTGTATTCAATATGCAGAGTAACTAGTAGTGAAGATATGAAGTATGTTTGGTTGTGGTGGAAGTTTAAATTACTTGAGGTGGAGATGAATTGAATTGATGGTGTTGAATGGTGGAGGTGTAGAGGTATTGTCAGGTGCAGCTATAGATGAAGTTTGGTTGTAGTTTGAAATCAGATCAAGACAAGTTATGAAGTTAGAGATGTCTGAGTTGAGGTTTTAGATGAATGTTAGGTTTTTGCAGGATGTACAACTGTTGAGTGATTGATTATAATGAAGATGATGAAACTCAAGTGGCAGACAATAAAGAGATGGAAGTGAGGATTATATGATATCGAAATGGTTATGCTGAATTGGTTTGAATTGTGATAATGATGTCAATTGGTGGAGTTGATCTGAACTGAAGTTTAGATGTATGAATTTCTGAGAACAACTGAAGATATTGATGTTATAGTTGTAAGCTTGTTAGAAATGAAGATGGAAGTTAGATGTAGCTTATAGAACCGAGTATAGTTAGAAATGTTTTCTTTTTGGTCTTGGTCTTTCTTGTTGATGTGACTTGTGCCATTAGTCATCCCGGTCCGAGTCTAGCCGATCGAGTCGAATCGATTTGACTCATGATTCACTAGACATGAGTCAATGACCAGTTGACTCGTTTGACCTTGGACTTTGTTTAGTCGTTTGAATGTTGACCATGGACTTGACTACCGACCGGACGTTGATTTGTAGTTGACTGCGACCGTCGGTCCGACCGTTAGAGACTTTCGGTTGACCCGTTGGACTAGGCCTTGTGTTAATGGGCCGAGATTAGTGGACTTGGGATTAAATCTAGTTTTCCTATTGAACATGAATTGGACCTTGTGGTCTGAATTAGCTTTTGGCTTATTCTACAAAGATGTAGATGTTCATAAGACTTAACTAATGGACTATAGATTCAAACTAATTAGATTAGTAAACCTTATCTATGTTAAAGTCAGATAATGGAAAGGGGTAGAACCATAAATGGGCTTAGAACAATTAGATAGTTCATTTAGTCTTTAACTAGAGACTTGTATGAAATGATGTTATGAGCCTTGTATGAGCTTTTTGGCTAATTCTTAGAGTGCTTGTGTGCTTAACAATTAGTCTTTATTAACAATGATCGAATCAAAGGATGAACCAGTGGATCGTGGATCTCGAGGTAGGCATGGCTTGTCATCAAAATAGGTGGGAACTCTGTAACCTTCTTGAAATCATTAAGTTTGCTTTATCTGCGAGCATGATGAGTCTTTAATTTCTGTAAGCATATTGTTTGTAATTTAATGGGTATGTTGTGTAATATACGTTGGGCAGTTTCCCCGCGAAGAGTGTCTGTGTTTCCCCATAGCTCTTGGCTAAGTGATGAGTGCCAAATAGTGCATATTTATACACCGTTTTATTGGCATTTTACTCTTCTTTTGCGCTTAGGAATCAGATATTATCCCAGCATTACGTGTTTTCTTTGTTTTCAAGAATAAATATTTGTATTGATTAATTTTGTGTTTTTAGGTAATAAATAAAGCTCGGAGAAATTGAGGAGCCAAAAGAGCGAAGACTCAGAGGCAAGTGTCTATGGAGCAGAAAGCCGAAGCCCGCGCGCGCAACAGTTGCAACCCAACAAGTAGCAACTCATCTACAAGACATGGGCCCAAGCTATCCATCTCCGACCCGTGACCCGGATCCAAGCCCGTCATTTCTGACCGTTGAGATCTCCCTCAGCCTACATCCTACGGTCGCTCGGCCTTGCATATCATTACCTCGATGCTCCCGCTCCACACCCAGTTTACTCGAGCCTTCCCTCGGCCGTTAAGATCATAGTTGCTTCATCCCACGCTCTCGCGCCTTCCTCATCGAGCTTTGATGTAATGACTTCACAACAAAATACCCAACACCCTATACCCTAATCGACCTACCCATTTTCTCTCCATCTTTCTCTTTCTTCTCTTCTCGCGTAAACCATCTCCTCCGCAAACCCCTTCCCTTCTTCCCCGATAAACCACCAACTCACCACCTCTCCTGTCACCATCATCCCAACAACTATCATCAGTACCACCTTCGCCACCCTTGTTTCACACTTCTCCATCTATAGCTTCTAGATTATGGTAGAAGCTAGGACCGAGACAGTGAAGCTAGGGTTTTCACCAACCTTGACATGGAGTTCGCAGAGCCGATTGACAAAGGAGGAGAGGCGATTTAGAGAGTAGAGGGTATGGGTTTATTTTAATATTTAATTTCGATTTTGAGAATTAGGGTTTGAGAGTTTTGGAATTTATTTGCATGTATAAATAGAGATGATTTGTGTTTGTTTGGGCACGCCTGGATTAGCCTTGCGATCAATTAGGTTTAATTTTGTAGTTTAATTTTCATTTTGATGTTTTAATTTAGTAGCTAGGGTTTCAATGAAACCCTAATTCCGATTGTGTTTTAACTACGTGAACCATCTTGAATGCTTAATGTTATCAATTGTCTTCAATTACAAATAACCAATGCTTTTCTCTCACAGTGTATACCAACGCCATGGATACACTGTAGTTAGGTCTCAATTGTGTTGAGTGTATTGCAGCTCAACCTTAGATGCAAATGCTGATTCCCTTGACTAGTTGTACTAAATTAGACAACTAGTGCTCTGGGTCAGCACTTTAGCTGTTAATTGAGGCATTACAGGGAGAGATAGGTGGTGGAATTGACACCCTGCCCTTATCAATCACAGGACAACAAGAATCTCAACATAGTTAAACTCACAATAGGAGTTAGTGGTGGATTTGCAGACCCTGGCATATCCTTTTGTCACTGTTTTACCTTAGTTTAGGTTTATTTCATTTCATCCCAGCCGTATCGGCAAAAACCCCCCTGTTTTTACCTTGTCACTACACATTTTCACTTGAAACTCAGTTGAGAAAGCCATTAGATCACCTTAGAGCACCACAAGTCTCTGTGGTTCGACCCGTACTTGCCGCGTCTCCGATAGACGCCGTGCACTTGCGGTATTACACGTAGGTCAAATTTACATACACTTTCGAGGCCTACCAAGTTTTTGGCGCCGTTGTCGGGGACTTGGCGCGTGCCATGTTGCTCATTGACCTGACTTTACTGATTTCCACTCATCCCTGTATATACTCACCTTGCATCATTATTAGCCCTGTGTTAGTGTAGTATAGTCATGTTAAGTTTTCTATTTTTGCTTTATTTACTTTTCTTTTGGTATAGTTTTTGCAACTTGTATTGCATCTTATCGTGCATTTTCATCTCGTATCTCGTAACTTAGCTTCCATCATTCGGTGTTTTACTTCATTGTAACTTAGTCTTCTTTTTCTTGTTTAACTTAGTCAGTAACTTGTTATAGTTTAGCATCTTTACATCACCTTTTACACTTGCCCCGTGTTGCATCTCGCTTTTGCATTTGCACATTGTCATAGTCGCATATCGGTAGTGTTTCTCACCTCTTTGCTCGGCTGAGTTTTGTTACTAGCTTACAAAAAACTAAGCAACATTGCTACGAATCTTAGAGTTACTCATAACTCTTGATTCCCGATGATCCAAAATATTCCCTTGTGACACAGTCCAATTGATTCTCGGGCTTGGGTTGGTATCCAGACCGATCTTCCGCCTTCTCTGTGAAACTAAACTCTCATTTTGAGCTAAAGGCAGTACTCGTGAACGTGGTGGAGCAAACCCAAGGCAGACCACGTCTTTGCAGACTTGAGGTACTTGCTATGCTTCTTTGTGAGGCTGTGCTACTCATTGCCATGTGACTAAGGTAAGCTCACCAAATACTGTATTTTGTGAGTCTGTGGAGCACTGAATGATTGCACTGAATGATTGCCCTGAACTGGCTCATTTACCCATTGTGTTGTTTGACCATTGTATTAAAAGCCGGACCTCGCTCACTTGCTAGCCCCAAGCCGCAAGTTTGAGCCAAGTTGCAAACCTTGCATACCCCGGCATAACCTTGAGCATATCATTGCAACCCTTTTGAACCTTTGAGCCATTGTCCGCCCCGTGTCTTGTGTGTACTTGTGTGAAACCTTGCCTTGCATTGCCCTTAGTTGCAGTGCCCAAGCCGTGAGCTTGAGTGGCGAGCTTTGATTGCATGATAAACCGTGTTAGGCATTTCTCACACCCCGAAATATTTGCACCGGTAGGTTCTCGTGACACGGTTGTCTAAGTTGTAACTAGCTCTAAACCTTGTGTGACCGTGAGCCAAACTCCAGCCCCCGAGCCGTTGAGCTTGTGCCGCCTCTTGGAAAGCCAAAGTTATCTGCTAGCCCTTGTTGTATCCGCCCCGTAATCTGTGAGCTCGCCTGTAAACCCCGTCTTTGTGTACTTTGCAAAAGCAACAACAAGCTCTCTTGTATCTTTGCTAATTGAATAAATTAATTGCCGAGAGTGCCCTGCTAGTTGAATTTATTAAACTCGCTAAGCGTTACTCATCCGCAAACTGTGTGCATCAATATGTGGCACTTAAGCAAAATCATCCGCCTGTGCAACCCCCCCGAAATTTGTGAGGCCGTGTTGCGAATTCTTCGGCTTTGTCTTTGTGAGTCTTGGCCGCACTTAGAGCTGCACTTAGAGAGTTGCTAACCCGTGTAGTGCTCATTTGAAATCGCACCTTGCTCGTGATAGAAAGTGTGAGTTTGTCTTTGTCGTGTGATCCGAGACCAAAACTAGGCCTGCCCTGTGCTGTGTGAACCATGAGTATACTCTTGGCTTAGCTCCAGCCCTCTGTAGCTGCTGAGCTTGAGCCAGCATCCTAGCTAAACTGGTTAGCTGAGTTATTTTTGTTGCATAACCCCGCCAAGCTAAGCTTAACAACCGCAAGCCCAACCACCGGGCTTGCACTCGCATAACCTAGAGCCCACAATCAAAGCCGGGTGATCGACCCCAAAGCCGAGCTCCACACACGCCTAGCCCACCTAATGAATCATAAACTGGCCGAGAACCACTAACATAGCATGTGCATAACTCCGGGCTGTACATTTTGAAGCCCACATAAGCTTGTTCCAACTAGGCTTTACAAGCCAACTGGGCTGCTAACTTGCCAGCCTAAACTGAAGCCCACATCTGTTGGGCTGTACACACAAGCTGGGCCGTGCACTGTATTTAAGCCCACAACCCGGGCTGATCACAACCGAAACCCGATTCCCGGTCTAACACAAGCCGGGCCTGGCCATCTAGGCTAGAACCGGCCACCGAGTCACACCATCGGGTCGCTTAGGCTAAAACTCAGCCCACATTCTCGGGGCCATTCAACTGGCTCTACTACGCCAACCCAAGTCGGGCTGTGTCTTTATTTTCACAAATCTTGGGCTTCAAACAACAAATCCCAAACAAACCAAATCTCACTTGAGCCCACAGCAACACGGGCTTCCCACATAAACCAAAGCTCCCAACAAAACCAAATGAATCCCATTGAAACCAAATCCCAATAAACCAAAGCCCACATAAACCAAACTAAATTTTGAGTTCAATTTGAGTACTAAATCATGTCGGGATTTTGTCCGCATCCTGGGATGGAACCAAATCCATTAGAGAACTTGCTTACGGGCATCTTTCACGGGATGAACACCCCACATACCATAGTGACTTTAGGGAATTTTATGAGCCTTCTCGGGCCCCGAACTCACATACCCTAATCATTATGATCACATACATCATCCACCACAAGGTTGAAAATGAACAATTTTCTCATATTTTGTCATCACTTTTAGATCAATTAGAAGCTCGACTATCTCGCTTTAGATAGGCAATCGCTTTAGAAAAGCAATCTGTCGAATCTAGTTTTTCTAGGCAATATGAAATGCATGCTTGCACCTTATGTGGTGGCTTAGACCACCCCTTTGAGTACTGTTATATTCTGCATGCTTTTAGACAGTCTAGGGAAAACCATGATAACCCAATGTACGAAGTGTCTAGAAGTGACTATTGGGACCATAATCAACCTGCACACATGCTTCATTCACCACAGTGGGAGATGAACAATTTTATACTCCCCAACTCCTAGTTTGCAATCAACATTGGAAACACTCATGGAGGAAAAGGCTAGGCTTGAAATGAATGCAATGCATGACCATCCACATAGCAACATGTCTCGAGCATCCCTTCTCTAGTGAACCTTTTGCACAAACATACACCGAATATGAACCTAATCTAGAGGTAAATGAGTACACTAGAAATGCTACAATTTTGAATGGGGAGATGAATTTTTGCTATGATGATGATGATGATGAATATGATATGTTAGAAGAGCATGTGCATGCTGAAAATATGATGGAATCTTTTGGTTCATAGACGTTAGGCGTCTCTTCTGTGAACCCTATGAATGATACTTCTTCTAACATTCATACATGTGATCTTAACTATGAGCTTAGTTTTGTGAAATTCTTCAGTGAATGTGAGCATGCTTCACAACTTGTTTGTGACTTAGGAAAGGATGAATCTTTGTTGACACTAATGTTCTTTTGGATCATGATATTATTGTTGTGTCTGATTCCCTTCCCATGTCACAATATGTTGCCTCCTCTGATGAATTTGACATGGAAATTGATGAATTGTCCTGTGAAAATGAACATGATTTACCCTCTTTTGACTTTAGGAAAGTGTGTGATGGTGCAAATGATTTTATACTTGAAAATAACTTAGATGTACCTAATCTCTCTCCTGAGTCACAAATTGAAACTCCTTCACCCAACCTAGGTGTAGTTTGTCACAAAATTGCAAAACCAACTTTTCTAAAAATGCCTAACTTAGGCCTAGAACTTTGTGCTTCCCAAGTCCTCTTGGACTATTTTGCATCAAAGTATAACACTCTTAAGGAGCCACAAGTTGGAATGTGTATGTCTCGCATTGTTCTTAGCAAAACTCATTTTGAGTTAGACCTTTTGCATGATGTACCGTTAAAATTGCAAGATTTTGTGCTCCCAAACACACCCGTTCACAAGTTTAGGTTTGGGGGAAACTCCTTCACATCTGCAGTCTTACTTGCACTCTCATATTATATTTGTGTAAGGCTGTTAATGTGTGTACATATCGTCTTTTGGGTTGATCCTCAACTCTTTAGACTGTTGGTTTATGGTGCATTTTCATTGTATATATCCAGTAGGACTTGTTAAATTTTTCTTTTCTTGAAATGATTGAGTCTTCTTGTACATATATTGTGCTAATCCGATATGATCTCCGTTGAGAATGTTGGATTCTAGCCTTGACTAAAGAAGCTCAACCTTGCTCCCGCCGACATACCCCAGTAATCTCTTCCCTTTTCTCTTATCAAAGATAGTTCTCATGGTATGTGACTGTTTTAATTTTTTTCTATATGTAGACACATTGAGGACAATGTTTGATTTAGGTTTGGGGGTGCATTTGCATTTAGAGTTTTTAGTCTTTTATTTTCAAAAAAAAAAAAAATCAAAAAAAAAATCAAAACTCTTTTTGTAAAAACCTCCAACTTTTAGAGATTTTAGAGTCACTAGCATGCTTCTAGCTATGTTTACATAGAGAATCAACCGAAATAACAAAAGTTAGAAGTCCTAGGAGAACACAATCGGGTTTCTTAGTTGATTAGAGCGTTAAAGTTGGATTTAACCATACCCCAGGAGGGCGAATTAGGTGCCGTTAGATATTCGGTAGTAGAATTGTGATCACCCATAGTGGAGACTACCCATTTTACATCAAGTGAGGCACCAACCTTCAATTTTTGCAACTTTCTAGAAAAGTGTTAGAGTGTGTGTCACCGTACGTAAATTCCGGGTAGGAATGGTGAGCTACCCAACTTCGCACCAATTTCAAAGCACTACTTTTGATCTCTTGAGTGCTAGTTTTTGTCAATCATGAGGGTGACGTCTAAAGATGAAAACTCCTTCTAAATACCGATTTGCCGTTAGCATCACTCTCTCTCTCTCTCAATCAGCAAGACCCATAGAAACACATCATCGTCAACAAACGGAGCATCATCAGAATATTGAAAGAAAAATTGATATAGTCCAAGGTTTATGTGCAACAAAGAAAAGAAAATAGGATGAGAATTAATAAAATTTATAAAATCAAGACAATACAAGTTGTGGAAAAATTGAGTGATAAAGTCCTTTGTCCATGGAGTTAGTTGTTTCATTATTTGTATTTTTATTTTCACTTATTGTAATGTAAAAAAAAAAAAAAAAAAAAAAAAAAAAATCAATCAAAAAAAAAAAAAAATCAATCAAAAAAAAAAAAAATCAAAAAAAATATTGTAGTTTATTTTTGCTACCACCATGGTAAAGAAGAGTTCAAAAAGAAAAATCCAAACAACAAGGAATTTGAGTAGAAAAGTTAAAAATTGTCAAGTTTTGTGAAGTTTAGAAGTTCGTCATCAACAAGTGAAGACCGAAGATTGAAGACGTTTCTATGGTTCTTATGAGAGAGTGATATTAATTGCCGATCGGGTGAGAAGTGAGTGAGTACTCCCACCCCTTACTAATGGTTGATTTTCCTTTCTTATAGATCATTAGAAAAGATTCTTTTTGTCCACACTTTTGTGGAGTCTCCGATTTTATTTCGGAAGGTTATCCTTCTTACCTACAACGTGTGCGGGATTTCTCTCTTTATTCCCGCCTGCACACATGAGAGACTAAAAAAGCGATCTTTTTGAGTGCAATTATCATAAAACCCTAATGGTGAGGCGAAGTTGAGACTTATGGTCACAATCAAATCCGAATTCTTTCATATGGTATGGTTACTTCTCGCTCAAGACTTAAGGATGAGAATGCGTTCTTTGGTAGTTCTAACTTCTCGTTACTAGCATGCGAAACTCTATGTCCTCATAGCTTCTTGGAGGCTTGAGACTCTTTTACACTCGAAGTTGGAGAAGGTTTTGTGGGTACACCTCTTGTAAACCCTCACGAGACTACAACTCGTCCACTAGGGACACCTAGGGGTTTAAAGGCTTAGTGTATACGCTAAATGCATTCGAGAGACTGCGACGGGGGTATAGTTAGGATTTCTTAATTTCTGTTTCACTTGAGGACAAGTAAAATTCGAGTTTGGGGGTATTTGATGAGTGCCAAATAGTGCATATTTATACACCGTTTTATTGGCATTTTACTCTTCTTTTGCGCTTAGGAATCGAGATATTATCCCCATTACGTGTTTTCTTTGTTTTCAAGAATAAATATTTGTATTGATTAATTTTGTGTTTTTAGGTAATAAATAAAGCTCGGAGAAATTGAGGAGCCAAAAGAGCGAAGACTCGAGGCAAGTGTCTATGGAGCAGAAAGCCGAAGCCCGCGCGCGCAACAGTTGCAACCCAACAAGTAGCAACTCATCTACAAGACATGGGCCCAAGCTATCCATCTCCGACCCGTGACCCGGATCCAAGCCCGTCATTTCTGACCGTTGAGATCTCCCTCAGCTACATCCTACGGTCGCTCAGCCTTGCATATCATTACTCGATGCTCCCGCTCCACACCAGTTTACTCTGAGCCTTCCCTCAGCCGTTAAGATCATAGCTGCTTCATCCCACGCTCGCTGCGCCTTCCTCATCGAGCTTTGATGTAACAGCTTCACAACAAAATACCCAACACCCTATACCCTAATCGACCTACCCATTTTCTCTCCATCTTTCTCTTTCTTCTCTTCTCTGCAGAAACCATCTCCTCTGCAAACCCCTTCCCTTCTTCCCCGACAAACCACCAACTCACCACCTCTCCTGTCACCATCATCCCAACAACTATCATCAGTACCACCTTCGCCACCCTTGTTTCACACTTCTCCATCTATAGCTTCTAGATTATGGTAGAAGCTAGGACTGAGACGAGTGAAGCTAGGGTTTTCACCAACCCCAAACATGGAGTTCGCAGAGCCGATTGACAAAGGAGGAGAGGCGATTCAGAGAGTAGAGGGTATGGGTTTATTTTAATATTTAATTTCGATTTTGAGAATTAGGGTTTGAGAGTTTTGGAATTTATTTGCATGTATAAATAGAGATGATTGGTGTTTGTTTGCGGGCACGCCTGGATTAGCCAGTGCAGTCAATTAGGTTTAATTTTGTAGTTTAATTTTCATTTTGATGTTTTAATTTAGTAGCTAGGGTTTCAATGAAACCCTAATTCCAATTTGTGTTTTAACTCGTGAACCATCTTGAATGCTTAATGTTATCAATTGTCTTCAATTACAAATAACCAATGCTTTTCTCTCACAAAGTGTATACCAACGCCATGGATACATGTAGTTAGGTCTCAAGCGTGTTGAGTGTATTGCATGTACTCAACCTTAGATGCAAATGCCGATTCCCTTGACTAGTTGTACTAAATTAGACAACTAGTGCTCGGGGTCAAAGCACTTTAGCCGTTAATTGAGGCATTACAGGGAGAGATAGGTGGTGGAATTGACACCCGCCCTTATCAATCACGGGACAACAAGAATCTCAACATAGTTAAACTCACAATAGGAGTTAGTGGTGGATTTGCAGACACTCGGCATATCCTTTTGTCACTTGTTTATACCTTAGTTTAGGTTTATTTCATTTCATCCCACCGTATCGGCAAAACCCCTTGTTGTTACCTTGTCACTACACATTTTCACTTGAAACTCAGTTGAGAAAGCCATTAGATCACCTTAGAGCACCACAAGTCTCTGTGGTTCGACCCGTACTTGCCGCGTCTCCGATAGACGCCGTGCACTTGCGGTATTACACGTAGGTCAAATTTACATACACTTTCGAGGCCTACCACTAAGTTTAGTAGGGCAATGCTACGTTGTTTGAATATTATTTAGTAGCCCGGCTGTACCCAGGATAAATATTGTAGGATCAGAATATCGCGACATCAATACCTCGCGAGATCAATAAACGACAGCATTGCGAAGGTGTCGCAGATGAGTAATATAAATGACTCAATGAATGCTGATAGCCAAAACACGAGAAAGATGTGAAGACCTAGCGAGATCTAGGATAGTTGCGAGATTATATATTTGTACACTTGTGATATTTCGAAAGTCATTCCCGAAAATAAAGGACAGCTTAGCTATCATCCATTGTGTAATACCCTATATAAAGAGCCGAGCAGGCCTATTGGAAGGGATCTTTTCGAGTGTTAAGCTAGTCATTAAGAGAGAGAAAGTTTATAGTGATTGTAATTTCTTTAGCTCTTTTCCGTTTTATCTTGCAAACATTCAAGAAGTTAATCAATAAAAATTATAACTGTTCATTTTAAAATGGTTTGATTGAGTGGATTCTTGTGAGGGGTGTAGTGTAGGATCTCCTGCGACTACATATTGGCGCTAGAAACAGGGAGAGAGTAAGGATTGACATCGTGATTTGAAAGAATTTGGAGTAATAGGGAAGGAATTTCATATAATTTTCAACAACTTATTGAAATTGTGAAATGGATAGAAGAAGACATGCATCCGAACAACCAACAACTGTTAGGAGGAGTAGGAGACTTGCTGGAGAAGGGAGAAATAAAATGGGGGAATCCTCAAGAATGAACATAAGAAATGATGAAGAAAATCAAATTCAATCACCAATTCAACCAGTACCGAATAGAACTGTGGATTATGATAGAGGAAGCGTGCATACTTGGAGATCAGACTCTGTGGACGAAAGGGGAGAAGAACATCAATTGGTAAACAATGGACAAGAGGAGAGAGACCGAGAAGGGATTGGAGAAATAATTCATGGAAATGAAGAGATCGCAAAGATTAGAGGCATTGAGACAAACAATACATGAAGAAAGGCGATTAGAGGCAAAGGAACGTGCAAATTTCACAAGACAAAATCATGAGTTGAGGATGGAAAATAGGAGATTACAAAACAGAAGGCCGAGAAGCACTACAAGGTCAAGCTCGAGATTAGTTAGAGAGGAAAGAAGGAGAAATTTACCTATAGAAAATGTTGATGAAGAAAATCGAGAGGAAGCGCAAATCCAGGCATAGAACATTGCGAGAGAAGAGAAATGATGGAAGATCGTTATATCCCACGTCCCGAGGCTCTTCAAAATGGGCGAAATGATGGAAATCAAGGAAATAGGCAGCGTCAGGAGCGGAATAATCCAGTTGATGAAGAAAATCAAGAAGAAGGAAGAAGAATATTGCATGGGAGAGAAGCACGGAGGAAGCAAAAAGAGATTGAAGATGAAATTGAAAGACACTATGCTGAACAAGCACGTCTAGCCTGCGAGAGGGAAAGATTAAGAACATAAATGGAAGAACAGGAATTGGAAGAAGAAATTCGCGTAATAATCATGATAATCGAGAAAGAAGGCGAGAACAAAATCGCAACAATGGTAATATCAATGAAGAATATGAAAGAGTACAAAGGAGAACCGATAGGCAGCAAAGAAGAGAAAATGATAGATATAACGGTGTGCGAATTCGTGAAAGAGATGAAGGAGAAGATCGCAGAGAAGACGAGAAGAGAATGATGAACAAGAAAGTCAAAGCGAGACATGAACGTATGAGAAGAGATGCGGAACTAAAAAGACCAATAGATTCAAATTCGATGTAAATGAACAAATCTTGAGAGAATTAGCGAAATGAGAGGAATGCCGAAAAGAAAAGGGAGGAGGAAAGAGACAATTGGACGAGGCCATCGAGGAAGTCACGAAAAACTCCATTTACACAAGAAGTACAACTAGGAGGAGTACCCCAAAGTTTATTTTGCCCTGCGTTAACCAAACATTTTTGATGGAACAACTTGTGCAATACAACACATCAAAGCTTATGTGAGGTGTATATTACAATGGGAAAATCATGATGCTATATTGTGCAAGTATTTTGCATCAAGTTTGACAGAGAAGCATCGAAATGGTTTGAAGGTTTACCATGAAACACAATCACATCATTCAACCATTTACAAGCTATATTTTTAGGGGCGTACATAAGTAATAATTCCTCGCGACCGGGTATTGAAGATGTATTTGGGTTAAAACAAAAGGGTTGGCGAAATTTTGAAACATCGACCGTGAGGTGGAAGACAATGTGTAGTGATATGGCTGGTCGTGTGGATGAGAGATATCTCATTTTATCATTCACTAATGCTATGTTCGCAACCAACTGCTATACATTCGGAGTTTTTAGAATCAAGAATACAATCACAATGACTGAGTTGCGAGAACTTCAGGAGGAATACATTGCTCTAGAGGAAAAGCAAAATGAGATGGAATCATACCCTGTTGCGAATACAAGTTCAAGAGCTGCGAATGCAAGTTTGTTACCTAAATTGATAAACACGGTGGCGAGCACCTCGCAAGGTCAACAAGAAATGATGACGGATGATGGTCAGCAAAAGTTAGTAGCCATGGGAAGTCGTGATCAGGAGGAATTTGAAAAGAGAGAAACTTCTATAATTGTGTGGAAATAACAAAATTCAAAGACTTGATCGGCCGCAAGAAACTTAAAGAGGTCCGAGGCGTAATTATCATAGAGGGCGCGAAGTCATAGGGTAGTATAGGAAGAAATAAAGATGCCCCCACCGAATGCTAGTGTGGAGAAAATATGGGAAGCTATAATCCCGATGGAAAACATACCACGCGCCATGGAACATGGGGAATGAACCGCCTTCGGGTGACGAAGTCACGAATCTGCGTTCCTATCACCATTTTCATGGACACCTAACAAATGATTGCGAAATATAAAAAGAATCATCCTCGAATGATAGACCAAGGAAGCTAAATCATTTCTTAAAATGTGAAGAGAAGACTCAACCATTACCACCACCACCGTAAATTCAGAGTAAACACAACAAAAGGGAAAGAAACATTTGTAGTAGAAGTTGGAGCGAAAGCCAAAAACTTGTTTAGTAACTCTATTGTACATTCGTACAGGACAATTGAAGATTTTCATGATAGTGTTCTCAGTAGGGTTTTCGCAAGAGATGCTGATAATAGAGAAGTAATGAACATCGCGAAGACATCGCCACTAAAGGAATGGCAAATGCAGATTATTTCTTTTACCGCAGAAGAAGTACCTGAGGGCGGAGAGATGCATGACAGTCCATTAGTGGTAAGATTGGAGATTAACCCAAAACCTGTTGATGATGAAGATGATGAGGCGGAAAATTCATGGGCAATCAATAGAATCCTAATTGATATTGGAAGCTCTGTAAACATCCTTTTTTACCATACTTACAAGACTATGGGAGGGAAAGACGAAGATCTGATACCTTCAACTTATAAGATCTATGGTTTTAATGGTACTGCCAATAAACCTAAAGGAGAAGCTCATATGCGAATACCACAGAAAGGATTATCAACTGGAATTTTGTTTTGCATAGTCGATGTGGAGTCCCCCTATAACGCATTGATTTGGCGACCTTGGTTACATGAAATCTTGGGTGTAGCATCGACTTATCACCAGTGCATCAAATTTCCTCATCCCAGTGGTGTTGGAGTCATAAAAGGAGATTGGGCTGAGGGACAAAAGTGCTATGAAGTTGATGTGGAATCTTGCGAGGAAAGAGCTGCTCAAAAGAAGAACTAGAAGCAGAACGTCAAAGAAGAACAAAGAAGGGAAAGATTAATGGTGGACGCAATAGAAGTGAGAGATGAAGATACGTTGCGAAACCAATGCCTGAAGACAGTTGGAAATTGCGATGATTTCGCAAAAGGGAAAGTAGTATCAAGAAACTTGAATAATGAAGAAGCAGAGAATAACAAAAGTAAGAAGTCTAAGAAATGAATAATTGATTTTAGATTTGCGGAGGGTGTAAAAAAAATTTGCTTTGAGTGAAAAAGACATGTCAAAAGAACAAAGAATATGACAATTAAAGAAGGAATACACGAAAGTCTCGCGAGCCAGAATATATGAAAATCTGGTTAAAGAATTACAGCGAGATTACAACAAACAAAGCAAGACTATGCGATAATTTTGCAAAGATAATGAGAAGAAATAATCAAAAATCAATGATATATACGAATGGGACGAACCTTTATGGCGTACACCCTAGTTCGCGAATGATATTTCGCAAGAGGCAAATGTAAGACCTAAAGTGCGTCATATAAGGGGGTATCTCTTGACATGGCTCAGGGAATGGTTATACCGCCCCTGGAACCTGAGTCATGGAGATTTGGGGTCAATAAAGCCCATCCGGGAGAGATACCTTGGATTTCCAACTATATATATAAGGTTATACCCTGGTTGGACGACCGAGGGTCTCTTCCAATGGGTCAGTGTATGACCAAGGCGCCGAGGTACACGGTTGAGCCAAGAGTGCCTGGGGAATTTGAAGTGTCTCGGCCATTCTTGGCAAGTCTTGGCACATGCTGCACTCGGCCCGAAGAAAACTTCACTTAGGGTGCAGTCTCGTAACCATAAGCCCTATAGGTATAAGGGATAAGAGGATGCGAAAACAACTGGTTGTTGTTAAGACCGGATGAGAGGAGCTAGTCTTGTATGGCCGATGTACGCCTCCTTGAAGGGGAAACCAGGGAGATGATAAGGGCGGCACCCTCCATTAGGGAGCTGATAAGTGTCTTAAGACGCAAATGTCATGAGGCTTTATTTTCGCAAGAAAATTTAGGCTTGTCATATTTGTGCGATTATCCTGAAGAGGCAATAATACTAACGCGAGGATAAGACGAGATCAATGGGTTTTTACATGAAAGTGTAGGGACGTCATGCGATTTCGTCGCAAGACGGCAATGTCATGGGGCTTTATTTTCGCAAGAAAGTTTAGGCCTGTCATATTGTCGCCATAAAATTATCCTGCAGAGGCAACAATACTACAGAAATGATAAGGCAAGATCAATGGGTCATTACATGAAAATGTAAAGACGTCCTGCGATTTTGTCGGCAATGACGAGGGATGGCGCAATAAGACCTTTAACTAGGAAGGAAAAATAAGACCACACAAGAAAATGAGTAAGCAAATAAGCTTGCGAAAATGATTATATGCAAACAAATAAGTTTGTGAATATATACATGGAAACAACCGGGAAAAATTTGCTTGCGAAGACTTAGCAACAACAGTTGCGAAACTGAGGTACATTATTATTTAAAGGTTATCGACTAAATCTCTCATTTGAAAACAAATAACAGAGACAAATATGGGAATGAATAGGGTATAAATTTGTTATTTATTTTCATATGATATATTTACGCACTCATAATATTGATTAACTGTATTGCAAGAAAGAATTGTTCTTTTAACATGTGTGGAAAGGGACAACAAAGTAGAACTTGTATTTGAAGATCCAAGAGATTTACAGTAAGAAATTACAAAAATGGAAGACTAAAAGGATAAATGTACAGATATTACAAGAAGAGAAAGAAGAAAATGGAGCTATTTCTTAGTTCATTCTTCTTTTTCATCAGACTCTTCATCGGACTCCTCTTCTTCGCTAGCATCGCTATCAGAGACATCCAGGGAAGGCATATTTTCAGGAATCTCATCAAGAAGGCAGGGATATGAAGAAAGAGGAATAATGTGGTCATCGCAGACTGTCTTAATAGTTTGATTGCGAAAGCGGACAACATCATTCTTGAAATTCGCTACAGTAGTTTGTAGTTGCTTCTTCAACTTGGAATACTTGTCATTGCGAAGAGAGAAGTCCTTTGCAAGTTGTTCTTTCTCAGATTCAAGTTCTTTAATTCTTGTCTGAAACCTCTTCTCAGCTTCTGTGAACATATGGCAATGAATTAGTAACTTAATAGCAATTTCACAATAAAGAAGCGGTCAAGTAAAGAAGAACAGTTAACAACCTTCTCTGTCAGAAATCATATCTTTAACCAAGGAAGTATGCTCAGCGTGAAGGCTAACGTTAACACCTAAGTTATTTCTGGCATTATCTAGAACTTTCGCAGCCCAAGCGAATTCATCGTCATTATTTATGAGAAGAAGAGAACGAATTTGATTCTCTCTCTCGTTAAGTATAGCGTTTTGACGAAGATATTCATCCCGTTCAACTTGGACTTCAAGAAGAGTTTTTTGAAATCTCGCTAACGCTTGGGCACCTTGATTAGCAATGCGATCTTTGTCATCTATATATAAGGTTACTAATTTTCTTCCTTAAAATATTAGTTTTCTCGTGGGAACTAAGGTATAGATGTTTAAATCGGTTGGCTAAACCCAAACTAGATCTGTGATCAATTTCTAAGAGGTGAAATTTGGTTTGAAGTTCGTTTAGTGGAAGAGATCTAATTTTGTTATTTGAAGAACTATTTAAAGATTCGTTGAGATGAGCAAGAAGAGCATCACTATCCATAGGTTCGGGAAATGAGTGAAGAAGAATGGCTTCATTAGAAATGTTATAAATGTCTGCGAAAATGATATGTCAGATAGAGAAAAATAAAATGACAGAGTAAAAAAAAAAAAAAAAAATTTATACCATAGAGTTGCTGATTGGCACTTTGAAGGCTAGATATTTTATTCTTCTGTGTGGAAGATTCAGCTTCCAGTTGTTGAGTATTTTCGCGAAGAACCGCAGTTTCACTTTCTAACTCTTCATTCTTCTTGCAGAGCTGGAGATATTTCTTTTCAAGAGTATTACGCCTTTTCTCAAGATCTGAGGCAACAACAAAGGAAGCTCTCCCAGACTACAAAGAAAGATAAAATTTTTTATCAAGATATGATTCAAAATCAAAATTATGAAGAAATAAAGAAATACAGACGTACCAAGGCACCAAGTGCATTTAAGAAGCTGGGAGTCACTGATCTAGAAATCCCCTGAAGAGAATCGTTACCCTGTAACAAGGAAGCATCACAAATGTTTGCGAGAGCTTCACATGTACCAGAAAGGCGATCATCTCCAATTCCTTGCATGGAATCTGAGAAGATATTAGACAATAGCGCCACAGGGGATTCAGTTGGATGATCCTCCTTCGCGAAAGAAATATCAACATCGTTATCATCCTCATCAGAACTCTCGCTGGATAGAGGATTTGAATGAGAAGAAGGGTGAATCTTCCGTTTTTTAGAAGGTGGGGCAGTGGATTTCCCCTTGTGAAGAGGATCTTTACCCTTTCCTTTGGCCTTCGCAGCTTCAGAAGTTTCTTCTCCGGCAACTTCAATACCAATCTTTACACACGAATGAAGATAAGAAACAGGGGCAACAAAATTGTTAAAAATAGCAAAAGAAAGTATTTCTTACTTCATCCGTGATTGAACGGAGTACCGCCAGAGTACTCGCCTTTGGATTCCTTTCGTAACTTCTTCTTAATTTAATGATCTAAAAATTTCGCAAGATTATATATAAGAGGAAATGAAGATCGCAAAGTGAGTGAAAGTTAGGAAATATACCTCTTTTGCTTTCCCGGGCCAATTAAATACCCAAGGATGATAATTTGCGAGATTCGCAGGGAGTACATTGGGACCTGAAATGTAAGGTCCGTTCAAAAATAGCGGAAAGATGCACCACTTGTCGTCTTTGGAATGGCGAGGAACATTGTTCTTGCCGGAGTGCCAATCGATATCTTGCCTGAGTATCTTGTCGCTGGGAATGTTCTCTTTTCTTTTCAACCGTGCACCCCAGCGAGACCTATTGTTCTTCATATTTATCACTTCCTAATTTTCAAAAAAGTTTTTTACTGAATAATTTTCAGCAACTATCTCTAAGTTTGCGAATTTAGGATCTCTGACTTTATCAGGATATAGAGATCCCTTACAGCCGCCACGATTGGCGAATTCAAGTATTAAACGGATGCAATCCCCACTTAATTGATAGATAGCTCGCGGGAATTTCTCATGAGCAAGAATTACATAAAACAAGGGCAATTCGGGATTGTAGAGAGGAATGGGAAGACCTGCGAGGAGCTGACCTAGCGAAATTATGATTTTCCTCGATCATCACAATGATGATCGGTAAACAATTTTTCAGTAGAGAATAGATGAAGATTCTTGATTGGGAATGGTGGATAAGGTGAAACCCATCTCTTGTAAATTCTTTTGAGTCTCACCCAAAAGGACTTCGTATCTACGACCAGGTGGATCCATTCTCATAATATAGGAATGAATAGAAAGTTGAAGATCAAGAGAAAGAAGAAAAGGAAGATCTACACTAGCAGAAACGTAAATTGCGGAGGAGGAGAATTGAAGAAAAATTGCAGAGAGAAAAAAAAAAAGAGGAGAGTGAGAAAACTATATATAGAGAGGAGTTCTCGAGAATATAAATGCATTTAATGCGAGAGGAGACGTGAATGGTCAAGAAAAGAAAACGGTTGAAAGAGACGTGTCAAGAAAAGAGCGGAAGAAGAAACACGTGTAATAAATTATGTGCAAAAGTACGGGGTCATATCAAAAACAGATAAAGATGAACAAGTTACGGCATTTCAAAATACTAGTTCTCATGACATTCTCTTCTTCGCAGAGAAGACATGAGAAGAGGCAAGATGTAGGATCGTAATATCGCGACATCAATACCTCGCGAGATCAATAAACGACAAGCATTGCGAAGGTGTCGCAGATGAGTAATATAAATGACGCAATGAATGACGACAGCCAAAACACGAGAAAGATGTGAAGACCTAGCGAGATCTAGGAGAGTTGCGAGATTATATATTTGTACACTTGCGATATTTCGCAAGTCATTCCCAAAAATAAAGGACAGCTTAGCTGTCATCCATTGTGTAATACCCTATATAAAGAGCCGAGCAGGCCTATTGGAAGGGATCTTTTTCGAGTGTTAAGCAAGTCATTAAGAGAGAGAAAGTTTATAGTGATTGTAATTTCTTTAGCTCTTTTCCGTTTTATCTTGCAAACATTCAAGAAGTTAATCAATAAAAATTATAATTGTTCATCTTTAAATGGTTTGATTGAGTGGATTCTTCTGAGGGGTGTAGTGTAGGATTTCCTGCAACTACAAATATTATTACATTTTATTGCCTTAAGATAGTAGTCCGGCTTTACCCCAGTTGATTATTACCTAGTAGTCCGGCTTTACCCCGGTTGATTATTATATATACTATTTTATTTGGGGAAGTCACTCATGTGCATATTATACTTGATTGTGCAATCTTAGTAGTATGACTGGGTTACTATGATCTTGACTTAGGAAGAAATTCTAGGTTCATGACTGGATATGGTTATTATTCGGTGACTTCGGTCTACGAATAATGATCGGGCCTTTTGTGAACCTGTTGTGCGGGGTCAGATCATAGTAATCAAAATCTTAATATATTCTAGACTTAAATGGTGGCATTGGGTTTTATGAGGTGTACGCATTCCACGATAATACCTTACGGTACCTGGATTCATGCTATCATTTGAGACTGGGGTTATTCCTAGCATCTTCTCCTCCATTGAGTGAGACGAGGTTGGGATAACATATGTTCAGGTTGTTTATTTCTTTTCTCGTAGATCCATCCGGAGGTGGATCTTTCACAGATATTCCCACTATGGACGTAATATATGGGGATATGAATTGAAGCAATCTTCTGCTCTATGTTGCGTGTAAAAGATGTTTATCGTTTTCCTTTTGTAGAACTGTGATGCATGTTAGTGATTACTTGAATGTTATAATGATTACCACTGAGCCCCCATTTGGGATGATGTGCTCACTTGTTCCCACTTCAGTTTTGAGAAAACAGAAGAAATGAAGAGCTCGAAGATATCCGTTTCGTAGCTTAGAGCTTTATTGAATCTTGTGATGTGGTGTATCTTTTACTACATGTATTCTTTCTTTTCGTAAACAACACATTAATATGATCTTAGAATTCGAATTTCATTTATATAATATCAGAGAGTTTGGGTTCAGATTTAGCACTCTTTGTAATTATGATTCTTAAAATCGTTAATCTAGTTTGGATGCTTCAATTAGGTTGTAATCCTATTAGCTAAGTAGGTGATTAGATTGGGGCGTCACAATCAACCATGCCTAGACTATCACAATTCTGTCAGGTTTTTGGTTCTTTTTTATACTAACTTTATGACAACCTTTGACAACTTTTATAAGAGTTGTAAAAACAAAATATGATGTACAAAAATAACACTCAGGTGACTGAGCCGTAAACATCGCGAAGCCTTACCTGTAAACAATCACATACATCCTCTAATGACAATGCATCTCATTTCATTTCATATATATTAGTCGAAGAAAGCATGTCCATGACACTTCATTTCACATTTCACATTTCACAATTCAAGTTCCGTTCAGTTCAAGTACCCTAATATTTTTTGGAACTTCAAGTTCGGTTCCGTGAATTTTCCAAGATTCAAAACACTTTAAACTTATAAGATGACTTACAACAATTTAGTAATGGGATATTTAACGTTTGGTACCCAGCAAATGTCCAACACCTAGTTTTGGTACCCGATATTTAAAATTTTAAGGGTTGATACCTTGACCTGCCGTTGACTATTGAAGTCAACGTTTTACTAATTTTTAATTTGTTTTTATTAATTTATATTAAAGTATTATCTAATTTAATTTGTTTTTAATAATTTCTATTAAAGTACTATCTAATTTGACTAATTTACCACTTAAAACCATTCTGCTCGGCTATTTATTTTCTTACTCAATCTCAATCTCTTACTGACCATTTGTTACCTGGATCATCCACAATTTGTTTAGAATGTGAAACGAAAAAGATCCAACATTTCGTTTAACTTCCCGAATCTAAAACCACTGTTAATCTTCTTCAACCTCCATCGATTATCATCACAATTAATGGCGGACTGTGGACACCATTAGAATCGGTTGCGAAGAAGAAAGTTCAGTTGGAACTTTTAAACAAACGGGTTACGGGCAAAGAATTGTTGATGGAGATCGAAATCCCATCAGTACATCATCATTTCCTTAAACTAAAACTAAAACTCCCGGTTTAATTCAGCGGCGGTGTGAAAGTGATTAAAGAGACGGGAAGAGAAATCCAGGGTTTTCGTTAGGGATATACTAGTAATTTTATATATCATTTGAATTTTTTTTTTTATTTAAATTAATATTAAATATAATATTAATTAAATATAAAATTAATATAATATAATATTAATTAAAAAAAAAATTACAAAACTCATGCAGAGCTTTTTTTTATTTAAATTAATTTTTTTTTTTATATTATAATATAATATAATATTAATTTTCTTTTGAATGAAAATTAGATAAAAGAAAAAAAATATATGGTCATCTGTAGACTTCACATTCAACGGCAGGTCAAGGTACCAACCCTTAATTTTTAAAATATTGGGTACCAAAGCTAGGTGCTGGACATTTGCTGGGTACCAAACGTTAAATAACCCTTTAATAATTCAGATATAAAATGGTAACTAAACATAAAATGGTAATCAAAGAAGATTGTGGTTTTGATGGTGGTTTACAGAAGAAGAAGTGATGAAGGAGGAGGTGATGCGGGGATAAGAAAAAAATAAGAAAGAAAAAAGAAGTGGATGAGAAAGGTTAAGGAAAAGATAAGGAGAGAAATGAAAAAAAAAAATGTACAGTTAGAGATTGAAACGGATGGCTACGATGTAAGATTTTCCACAACCCCTTTCGCAACCTTTAGTAAAGGTTGTTGTAGGGGTACGACAAAAAATTTGTCGTCCTGTTAATTTTTTTTTCTACAAATTTTTATTCACTTCTACTAAATTTTTATTCACTTCGCTAAGTTTTTATCTATTCCGCAAAAAACTATTTTAGTATGCACTTCTCGCTATAAATTTTTCTCTATTTCGATAAGAACTATTTTATACAACCCCTTTCGCAACCTTTAATAAAGGTCGTCGTAGGCTTACGACAAAACTTTCCGAGCCAGGTTTAGTATCAAAGTTGAAGAAGAGGGGTGTGTTAATATTCTGATAGAATCTTACCTATATATGGGTGGATTCATCGTTCTTACGAAGTTATCGAGTGAAGAAGAGGGGTGTGTTAATATTCTGATAGAATCTTACCTATATATGGGTGGATTCATCGTTCTTACGAAGTTATCGAGTGTTGATGGTGGTTTTTAGATTAGGGTTAAAATCGTAAAACCTTGCATCTGATGTGACGTCATTCTGCAAGGAAACAGAGCCACGTGTGCTAAGCTCTCCACTGGCATACTTATTGAGCCGCTCAATACACTTACATGAAATTTATCCAGACTGGCGAATGTAGCAACCATCCCAGATGTTCTGTGAATTTTGGCGCCTCGTGTATATTCACTTAATATAAGTTCTTCGAATGCCTTCTATGCTATGTTCTCATTTTGAACCCTTAATGTTGATATGGCATGACGATTTGTGTTCACTTTCACAGAGTAGCAAGAATCTCCAAGTATCAAGGATAAGGTCTTTGCATAAGGTATTCGAATCGAAAAAGCATCTTCGCTCTCCGGCAATGAACTTAAAAGAACTCCGTGTCAACACATAGAACTCAATCAATCGTCTTGACTAACTTACAGAAGTTAGGGTTTCGCGCCTCGCGCAATGTACCAGACCTTGCTTGTCAAAATTAAGCCTAAGTAATTAATCCTCCATGGATTAGTAGGTGCAGAACCTCGCCCAGAATAATAAAACAGGGAGCCACAACAGTAAAGAGAGGCGTGGTTATGCCTTAGGCTAGCTAGCGCCATTAGCCACGCCTCAATCCTATTTCTCTCGACCAATTAGGTCGCTTTAAACTCGCCACACGCACACAAGTTGTGGCTGGGCCCAAGCTTTCCGGCCCCACTTCTAATCGACTCTTCAGAACGCGCCAAAGCCGCCACACTTTCACCAGAAGTGTGGCCGCGCCTTGTGTTTGGCCGGCTCCCTTTTGTGGCCAATCAAGTTGCTCTAAACTTTCCACCATACGTTAAATGCCAAACACACCCTGCCGCGCCACCTTGCTAAACTGACAAGCCAAACGCGCCCTACCACAACAATATATTAGTCGGCATGCCAACATGCCACTCTACCGCGGTAGCATGCCAACACGCCACTCTACCGCGGCAACTTCGCAACATGCCAAATTCACAACATGCTACCTCGCAAACATGCCACTTCGTGGTAACCTGCCATCAATAGCCACCCACGATAATTCCTACTCCTATGGTCGTTTCCACACTATGGCCTTGACATAGTTCCTTTGGCATAGCCACTACGTCGTTTTCACAAAAGTAGCGCCATGCCGCAGCCGCATGCCACGTGCACTAATTAGGGTTTCGACATGCCAAACCCTAATTCGGGAAAATTGCTACCAAAGCCAAATAGCGTTTCCCGAGCAATGGGATTGGCATGGCAACATGGCCAATGTTGTCACGCCACATGTGGGTCCGACTCCACGGCGCCAAAACCAAGCATTGGCCACGCCAAGCCTTAATTCTTCCACGGCGCCAAAACCAAGCCTTGGCCACGCCAAGCCCTAATTCTTTCACGGCACCTTGGCCACGCCAAGCCCTAATTCTTCCACGGCACCTTGGCCACGCCAATCCCTAATTCTTCCACGGCGAATTCTTCCACGGCACCTTGGCCACGCCAAGCCATAATTCTTCCACGGCGAATTCTTCCACGACGAATTCTTCCACAGCGCCAAACCCTAACTTTGGCCACGGAGCCAATTGTTAGCTTTGGCCATACCGCAACATCACCGGCATATCGCTATGCCACGTCTACGCCATTGGCATGCCGTTATTCCATGGCTACGCCACTGGCATGCCATTAGCATGTGGATGACGCCACTTCGCTATACAACAAGATGTGGCCATAATCAATGGACATCCTTCTTTATGAGATGCAATCTCATCCATCCAAGTTCGCTACCGAACTGATGGACTTGTGGAAACTCTTAGGCGACCAACCGTCTAAACCCAACGACCATGGCTACGCCAGTGCACCACTTGCACCATCGTGCCACTAGCATGCACAAGTCATGCCGCAATGCCACTGCGCCATTCTCAGGCGCCAACACAAGGTAGCCACAATCAACGGCTACCCTTATTCATAAGATGCGATCTCTAACATCGAAGTTCGCCACCAAACCAAGAAGCTCGCGACAAGTTTTAGGCGACTAGCCAAAACGAGCCTAACATCACATGCTATTTACCCGCGGCAAGCCTATCGATTTTAACTTGCCACTCGTATAAAGTGCTACATGTTTTCCACGAAAACACTCGAGACGTCAAAATATGTCATAAACTGGGATGCTCATCGGGGGTATTGGTCCGCGGTTTAGCAGGCGTATGCGTGCAATGCGCCTGTTACAAGAAAGTGTCATGAAGTGGTATAATTAGTAGTGGTGA